>JAJOZX010002503.1:277500-350000 GCA_023014485.1 Bathynomus jamesi
AAAACTTCATACCAGAGGCTGCGACAACTTCTTCCTTGCCTGTGGCTAAGAAGAAGAAATACAACACTGAAGATATCACCAACATAGCTCTGGCTAGCTTGAGACATCACACTGGGCTGAGAGAGACTGCAGAGATTGCCACTGCTGCCTGGATTGATGCTGATCTTATCACACAGTTTGACACAACACTGGTGATTGACACAAGGTGAGGAGGGCTTAGGAAAGACTGACTAAGGAGCTCATCAAGAAGTATGATGAAGAGATTAGGGAAAATGGCATCACCTGGATCTTCTTTGATGGGAAAAGAGATGACATCAAAGTGATGATGGAAGCTGAGGGCAGTGACAGGCAGTTTCCTGGTCTCATTAAGGAAGAACATTACACAGTGTGCAATGAACCAGGTGGGAAATATTTGTGGAATTTTGTACCAGAGGAAGCTGCAGAGAAGAGAAGTCATGCTGAGGTCATAGCTGATCATCTGGTGAACTGGCTAAGAGAGAGAGGAGCAGACCAGACCCTTTCGGCCATAGGCGGTGAGAGTACTAATGTGAATACCGGCTGGGAGGGAGGAGTAGTGCATTATGTGGAGGCCAAGCTTAGCAGGAAGTTGGTGTGGATTGTCTGTGACTTGCACACTGGGGAGCTGAGTCTCAGACACCTGGTGACTGCACTGATTGGCAAGACATTGAGCAACAAGTGGTCTGGGTCCCTAGGGAAGATGTTAGACACTGCCACTGAGCTGGAGATCAACCCAAACTTCACGAGGATCACTGTTGGTCCTCCTCTATCTACCCCATCTCAGTCAGAAGGTAGTCAAGGACCTCAGCACAGACCAATCATATGGCTACAGAATCATCACTGCCATCAGATCGGGAGAGGTACCTCAGAGTCTAGCCAGTCTGTCACAGTAGGAGGCTCACCACGGCTCTAAGGTACTGCAGATTGTGGATTTCCAAACATGGGCTGAAGGGTAGGAACCTGAAGAATCTGAGGATAATTGTGGAATTCATAGTGGGAGTCTACATGCCAAACTGGTTCAACATCAAGTTAAATCACAGCTGGGTGGAGGGTCCCAGGCATGTACTGTACCAGCTAGAGCTGCTCAGAAGTCAGAAGGAGGTGATAGGAATAGTGATGCCTACAGTGACGAGAGCAGCCTGGTATGCACACTCTGAGGCTGTGCTCCAGGCCATGCTGTGCAGTGAGGTGGAGGAGGAGAGGAGGGAGGCAGTGGAGGATACTGGAAATCAGAGGTGAAGGAGATGAGGACACACAAGTAGGAGACTGCAGTGTCAGACCCAGGAAGACTCCTGACATCAACCCAGATGCCACCAAACTCTCGGAGCTTATTGACTGGAACTCTGGCGTGACTGAGCCTCCTCTGACCTGCTCCCTCACCACTGCTGCAATCAAGGAGTTTCTGGATAGACCAATGGAAGTTCCTGCATGGCCCTCACACACACAGTCAGTAGAGAGGTGTGTAAGGATAACAACTGAAGCAGCACAACATGTTTACTCACGAGAGGAGGGAGGCGTACATCAGTGGCCAGGTGGCCAGTCGGGAGCTCATGTCCAGGAACAAGAGCAAGGCAGACATGGCATCCTTGGCAAAGTTCAAGAAACATATCTATATTTCTAAGTTTTAATATTGAAATACAATCAAAATGTCTTTAATTGTATGTACTGTATGTAAAATGTAGTTATATACAATAAAAAAAATACTTGCAAAAATTGCTTCAACTTCAAATATAAGTAGCTAGGAGCGGTCAAATCTGGATTTTAAAGCCATATTTCGATTTAGCACATAAAAATGCATCATTTGGTCACTAGTAGTCTTTGAAAATCTAAAGATTTCACTTTGCTCCCTAAAATTGACACACCCTAACGCAGTACCAGATTTTCTACACTTTCTCATTCCAATTCTGTCCAACTATCTAATGCAAGGGTTAATCGGTTAATCGGTATTTTCAGTCTTTCAACTACTCAACCGGTCAACTCTGGAACAATCTTCTCCAATCCATCTTTCCTCCTGTCTATGACCTCCCATCTTTTCAAACGCAGACTGTCTAGGCATCTCGAAAACCGCAGACCTTGATTTTGGCTCTCTTCTTCTTCTTCTATGGGGTGGGCGCTTTTGCGGGTATTTGCACTTGGCCACTCCTTCCTGCATAAAAAAAAATGATGGGCTTATCAACTCCCATAAAAACAATAATAAATTGTAATATTGATATTATTATTATTGGTTTGTTGCTGTAAATATTGTTTCATGTTGTCTATTGTATTATATTGTCTATACATCTGGTCAGGAAAGCATTAACTGTCGCACTATCCTATGTATATACTGTTATTATTATTATTATTATTATTATTATTATTATTATTATTATCACCAGCCAATGTTTATTAACTTGAAAATAACAGTTATCATAGTTTATGCAACATTTCTTAAAATGCGATTCCAAGCAAAAGGTATCCTTTAAAACGCATATATTAGTTTCCATGGTAACTGGGCTGCGCCTCCCTCTTTCATTCACGAGAGGACAGAACTTTTGCACTCGAACTATATATATATATATATATATAACGTAAAGAACGACGCTTGTATAGAAGACATTCCGCGCAAGATGAGGAGGGAGAACGAACAAATGAAAAAATGAGGTAACCACCCGGGAATCGAACCCGGGATCTTCCGATTGCTTTATCACTGCGTGTTTTTTGCAGTTGAAAATGTATATATGTGCGGCATGCGGGAGGTGCCCCCCTCGGGGCATTGGTTTCTGCGCGTGTAGGAGAATTACGACTTCTGATCGAGTGAGGCCCATGGTATAATGGTTATCATATCTGACCGGCAATCGGAAGATCCCGGGTTCGATTCCCGGGTGGTTACCTCATTTTTTCATTTGTTCGTTCTCCCTCCTCATCTTGCGCGGAATGTCTTCTATACAAGCGTCGTTCTTTACGTTAATTATACTGCGTGTTCTTTGCAGTTGAAAATGTGTGTATATATAGTGAGAAATAAGAGGACAAGGAGGTGCTACATTTAAAAAGTTAATAAATATAATGAACAAAAAATGTATACAACAATATATTTATATAATAATATAATATTAATAATGTATTCATATTAAGTATTTAAAAATAAAAAAATATATATAATATAGAAGGATAAAGGCAACTGTTAAAATATACAAAAGTTAAAAGGTGACAAATATTGTAAACAATATCTTACCAAGTTATTATAAGAGTGATAAAGCCGATTGTAAAAAGGTTGGGAATGGTTAAATGTTGAAATACTCATATTAGAATGGTTCGAAAGTTGAAATGAGTGATTGCAGATTCCTTTTCCAGTGGTGAGACATAAGAATTTCGTGACCCGACAATTCAGCGCAGGACAATTCAGCGCCGACAATTCAGCGCCGACAATTCAGCGCCGACAATTCAGCGCAAGACAATTCAGCGCAAGACAATTCAGCGCGAAAATACCAACAAAGAAGAAGAAAGAACAAATCCAGAGGGAAGAGAGGCTTGCAACTGTTAGGTTAGGTTAGGTTAGGTTAGGTTTCTAGTTTTTGAAATAAAATCTTAATTTTAACAATTCTAACAAATTTTGTTTTTTTAAATAAAATTTTAATAATTATACTCCTTTGAATTTTATCTCCGATTTGTCACTCCTTCGTTATGTCACTCCTTCGTTACGGTATTTATGTCACTCCTTTGAAATGTCACTCCTTTGAAATGTCACTCCTTTGAAATGTCACTCCTTTGAAATGTCACTCCTTTGAAATGTCACTCCTTTGAAATGTCACTCCTTTGAAATGTCACTCCTTTGAAATGTCACTCCTTTGAAATGTCACTCCTTTGAAATGTCACTCCTTTGAAATGTCACTCCTTTGAAATGTCACTCCTTTGAAATGTCACTCCTTTGAAATGTCACTCCTTTGAAATGTCACTCCTTTGAAATGTCACTCCTTTGAAATGTCACTCCTTTGAAATGTCACTCCTTTGAAATGTCACTCCTTTGAAATGTCACTCCTTTGAAATGTCACTCCTTTGAAATGTCACTCCTTTGAAATGTCACTCCTTTGAAATGTCACTCCTTTGAAATGTCACTCCTTCGATACAGACCCAATTTAGCATATATATAAATATACAAATTTTTCTCTTTTTTATTTATTGCGATTTATTTTTATTATTTTTAACTAAACTTTTAACTGTACTGACTTGCGCTGAATTGTCGGCGCTGAATTGTCTTTGCGCTGAATTGCCGGCGCTGAATTGTCGGTGCTGAATTGTCCTGCGCTGAATTGTCGGTGCTCCTAAGAATTTATCTAACTGCTGTTAAAGTTAAAGGCAGAACTCTTGTCGTTGAGGGTTGGTTTCATACTGAGGATGTACAGGGATTCGAAGATGTGGGGGTCGGTTGGTTGGTGTGCTGAGTTAATAATTTTGAAGTTGGTGGGAAACAGTGGGTGGCTGTAGAGGTGGCAATGATCCCTTATTGCTGATTTGGGTGGTTTATTTAACCCTTTCACTCACTGGGTAGACAATTGTATAGCTGAAAGGCAGAACTCTTGTCGTTGAGGGTTGGTTTCATACTGAGGATGTACAGGGATTCGAAGATGTGGGGGTCGGTTGGTTGGTGTGCTGAGTTAATAATTTTGAAGTTGGTGGGAAACAGTGGGTGGCTGTAGAGGTGGCAATGATCCCTTATTGCTGATTTGGGTGGTTTATTTAACCCTTTCACTCACTGGGTAGACAATTGTATAGCTGAAAAATAAACCATATTGATTCTTAAATAGGGTGTCCATAAATGATTAGCCTGATTAAAGCATGCTATAACTTTTAAATAAACACTCGTATTGAAACACAGTTTTAATCATAAGTAGATAAACATACAAAGTTTTGATACATAGTTAATGAACTTAATAAGCTTCCACATGTGCACCCCTAGTGGCACGTAAAATGTTTAAACGGTATTCACACTCACGCCACACATTTTCCAACATTTGTGGGTTAACTCTGTTGCAATTGCATCCGTAATGCGTTCTCGCAATGTCCTGATATCTGGAACAACTGTTGCATAAACCAAATCTTTAACATGACCCCAGAGAAGGAAACCCAGCGGGGTAATCTCTGGTGATCTTAGTGGCCATGGGATTGGCCCGTCCCTGCCAATCCATCGATTTGGAAATGTTGCGTCGAGAGTTTCACGAACAACATGCGCCCAATGAGGGGGTGCCCCATCTTGTTGGAAGATGACAGTTGGCTTCCTGTCCTGCAGCTGGGGGATGGCGTAATTGGTGAGCATATCCAGGTACACAGTTGCGGAAACAGTGTTCTCAGTGAAGAAGAAAGGACCAATTATCTGGTCATGCATTAGTCCACACCAGACATTGATCTTCGGACTGCCCCGAATATGCTCCCTTACGGCACGTGGGTTTTCCGATCCCCAAATACGCACATTGTGTCTGTTGACTCTACCACTAAGATGAAACGTAGCCTCGTCTGAAAAGCAGACACGTAACAAGAAGTCATTATCCTCGTCAATGCTGTTCAAAATGTCAATAGCGAATTGTTCACGTTTTGGACGGTCATCAGGCTTCAGTTCTTGAACAATTTGTACCTTGTAGGCGTGTAACTTCAAACGTTTGTGTAACACCTTGTGCACCGTAGACTTCGGTATCTTCAGTTGGCATGGAGCTTGTCTCACCGATTTCCTTGTTGACCGTGTGAAAGCAGTTTGAATGTTTTCCACCGTCCCATCAGAAACTGATGGTCTACTACTGCTCTTTCCCTTTTCCACGTTTCCAGTTTCCAAGAATTTTTTCATCCACGACTTAATTAACTTCACATCAGGTGGATTCTTTCCATACTTTGTTCTGAACCTTCGCTGAACACTGACAGGAGATTTTGTTTCTGCAAGCCACACAACACATTGTGCCTTCTCTGTCACAGACGCCATCTTAACTGAACAGCTACTACAGCGCTCCTAGCGGCGAATGCGGTAGACGAAACACACCAGCACAGAAACTCTAGGCGTGTACGAGATCACCTGTAAAAAGAAAACGGATGTAAGTTCGTCATTAAAACATGAGAGCATACTGTTTTCAGGGTAAACATTTATGGACACCCTGTATAACCATACATAAAGACAAATTTATTTTTTACCCTATGTCATAATTCGTGAGCGAAAGGGTTAAAGCTTGTGATGTTCTGGTAGAAATACTGCGATGCTCGTCCATTCTTGTTTGATAATGACGAATGGTACTACCAATATAATTCGCTTTGCAGCGAAAACAATTGAAACAGTAAATAGTAGACGAGACCAGGGGCTGAAGTATGATTTAATGTTGTTATTGTTGGTAAATACGAATTGAAAATTAATTTGAGGGTAGAGAGGGGTGAGTAGGTGGCGAAGTTCTGACTGTATTTTGTAACTAATGTAGTCGTTTCCCTTTCACGACTATATTGTGTGTTTATTAAATAAAAATTACTACCTTAATAAGGTAACTAATATTTTATCATTAGCTAAAGTTCAATAAGTTGAAAATTGATAGTTATCCATAAATTCTTAAAATAGAAAATATAATAAATAAATAAATTTCTAAGGAAATAAAAAGACGAATCATAATTTTAACAGACTATCACAACAATTTATCCGTTTCTGGATCTACATCTGATGTCTTATACGGATTGCTCAACATTCATAAAGGTAATTTACCTGTCCGTAATACAGTAATAAAGTGCCCAAATTATAATTTAGCAAATTTCTTTAACTCATTTCTAAGTTTTTATCACACAATGATTATACTTGAAAAGAACTTTTTTTAATTTACTGAAACTCTTAACTGTTTACATGATACCAAATGATATTTGACTAATTTTATAATTTAATCACTTTTCACCAACTTTCATGTTGATGAAACATGTAATACTTTTTTACGAACGACCAACATTACTTTAGGACCAGATAAACCAACTTTTAAAATTTTTTTAAAACTGGCAGTCATCGACTCTATTTTTAGTATATTTAACGTTGAACTGTACTCACAGGTTGAAGGAATGGCTGTGGGATTCCCCCCACCCTCACCCACATTCACCAACAGTTTATTTTACTGTCATGAAAAAAATTCATTCAAGAATGTCTTCCTGTCCCATATTATACAAACGACATGTAAATTACCTTTTTCTTCTGTATTTTACTATTTTCTACTTTTTGTTACTGTTTTTTACTGTTTAAAGATGAAACCTACGTTCTTCAGTTCTTAGCATACATCAATCAACGCCACCAAAATATAAACTTTACATTGAGAAACGAGAGATAATAAATTACCTTTTTTTAGATTTATTAATTTCTCCTGTATTATCACCTCTTTACCTTCAAAATACAAACAAACTCTTATACAGTATAAAAAAAGTCCCAACCTATTTGTTGTAAGCAGTGGCGGATTATCATTGAGGCAAATGAGGCTGAAGCCTCAGGCTCCCATGCTTGAGGGGACCCCCAATCAACTGAGTTTCGTTGATATAATTCGAGATTTCGCAAACTTCTTTGATTAAATATGACAGAGTCCACAAACTGACAAATTCCCTGTTTTATTTTATGTTTCATAGGCCCTAAAGTAAAGTTTCTTTAATATATAGTTTGGTTTTGGCAAACGGCAAAATACACTGTGTTAAGGTTCTTTTAAGTTTGTTTCTCAGTTAGCCTGAGCACCGTACATATAATTCGTTTAAATGTACTATATACTGTATATGTACTGTACATGTATTGTTAATAAAAATATATAGAAAAGGGCCCCCAAAATAAAATTAGCCTTAGGCCCCAAGTACGGTTAATCCACCCATGGTTGTAAGGAATGAACAAAAAACAGATTGGGACATTTGGGACATTCTGTATAAAAGACCTCAAAATCCTGGAATCCGTTTACATCCATGATTTAAGGCCAACACACAATGAACAAACATCTTTCACCTACCTACGCATCATTTAACAACTAACCAACCAATCAGCGAACCAACCACTTCCTCATAAATCTGACTTTTTAATAAACTAGTCGATTCATACTGAAGTCTTAAACAAAATGGGACGTTAAGTATTTAAATGTTGTTAACTTAATTATAGTTTGTCACTCAATTGTTATTTAGTGTTAATTTGTTCTCATAACATTCAGGTAACATCCAGGAAGCTCATTTCCCCAGTACGTGGGAGTGAGTGTACCCCAAGGGTCACCCGAGTCCAAGCAAAAATAAGGTGAGTGGCCGACCCGACTCCACCCGAAGCCAAAAGCTGGGCGTCAACTCAGAGCCTCACTGCCCAGAGCTCCACACCGTAACTACTGACCTACCGAGCGTGTGCAGTGTTATTCAACATTGTATTCTTTTCGCCTTCCATTTTAATTTGTTTTAGCTCTATTGAAATGAATATGGCTGCACCAAATAGTGTTTAAGGTAGTGAATCAGATATAACTTTTCACGGGGAATCTAATGGTGTGCACAGTAGGTAGGTACAGTAGGTAGGTAGGTAGGTAGGTAGGTAGGTACGGTAGGTAGTAGGTAGGTACAGTAGGTAGGTACAGTAGGTAGGTACAGTAGGTAGGTAGGTACAGTAGGTATGTACAGTAGGTAGGTAGACTAGACAGTTTTATTTAGTAAATGGGTAGGTACAGTAGGTAGGTACAGTAGGTAGGTAGGTAGGTAGGTAGGTAGGTAGGTAGGTAGTAGGTACAGTAGGTAGGTACAGTAGGTAGGTAGACTAGACAGTCGGTAGGTAGGTACAGTAGGTAGGTACAGTAGGTAGGTAGACTAGACAGTTTTATTTAGTAAATGATACATTAAAATCTTGTTTAGTTTTGAATGACGGCATAAAGTCACGGGATTTAAGTGGAATCTAATGGTGTGCATAAAAGTTTCAAAATTTTCGAGAACTTTTTAAAATATAAGGTTAAGGAATAAGTTTTTGCATTTTGACACAAAAAAAGCTTAAAATCATTATTTTCGAGAACTTTTTAAAATAGTAGGTAGATACAGTAGGTAGGTAGGTACAGTAGGTAGGTAGGTACAGTAGGTAGGTACAGTAGGTAGGTAGGTAGGTACAGTAGGTAGGTACAGTAGGTACACATTTGAGTGTGACTTTTGCTATGGGTGACAATGGCCCAAAAAAGTTGGAACACCTCGCAATCTTTATGTTTTGACACCCAATGGAAAAACACGTAACATTGTTTACACTGAAGTGCTACAAAATGTCTGATGTTTTCAAGGAATAAAAACAATTACCAAAACTTTGTGTTTATGTGTTCATTTAGTTTTGTTCATCTTTTTACCTTATTTTGACACACCCTTACATCCCGGGCAACGCCGGGTATCTCTGCTAGTTACTACTATAATTCACCGAAAATGTATGTCTGTCTGTCTGTCTGTCTGTCTGTCTGTAGAAAAAAATTCTACGTTTCTGAACCGATTTCGACCAAACTTCGTATGGTGGATAGGGGTGATGAGTAATGAACGAAAATATATGTGTGACCAGACCCTCCCCCCACCAATTACTGGGCCCGAAGGCCCCAGCACCGCGATAAAACTATAGAAAAGAACGCAGCGATGAAAATCTTGAGCTTCACATTGTGTCAAGATTTGTGAAACTTAAGATTTTCACGACTATAGTTTCATTTGAAAATGAAATTGGTGAATAAATTTAGAAAAGAATGTAGCCATCAAAAATTTTAGCTGCGCATCGGAAGCTATGATAAGTTTAAAAAAATGTGACAAGTTGTATTTGAAATTTAACTGCTTCGTGAGCTTCAAGTAAAATCTGAAGCTGCATTTATAATTTAAGTGATTCGTGAGCTAATTGTAAATGTTAAACTCTAACTTGCTTGGAAAATATCCCGCCCGTAGGATGGGTATTTTTTCTAGTCATACCATAATTCACCGTATGTCCATCTATCCATCTGTCTGTCCGTCTGTCTCCTTTTTAGATTCAAACGGCTGGACCGATTTTCATGAAACTTGGTGACAACACCCTGTGGAATCCTTGGAGTGCTTTTAGCAACTTTTTACATATCTGGTGTACCCCCAAATATTATCCCAATTTATCCCCCAAAATATTTATATGCTAAAACACGAAGCATTTAAATTTCAAGATTTTGAACTTCTAAAATTTTCTTAAAATAAACAAAGTCCCAACAGGCTACCATGGAGTTTCGTGCATTTTCGTGGAATGAAGAAAATAAAGTTGGTGAGTAAATCTAGAAAAGAATGCACCCATCAAAATTTTTAGCTACGCATCGGTCGTTATGATAGGTTAAAATAGGTTAAAAAAAATGTGACAAGTTGTAATTAAAATTTAGCTGCTTCGTAAGCTTCAAGTAAAATCTGTGAAGCTGCATTTAAAATTTAAGTAATTCGTGAGCTAATTGTAAATGTTGAACTATAACTCGCTTAAAGAATATCCCGCCGGTCGGACAAGTAATTTTGCTAGTATATACAATTTATCACTTTACCACCCCACAGACGACACCTGCCACCCGTGCCAGGACACACCACAAACAATTGAACACATTATGACAGACTGTACCGTTCTAGCACAACACAGAACACAACACAGCATCATCACTAGTGCGCTGAACCTCTGGTCCACTCCGGAGAGGGCGATCGGTTACCCGCGTGCCGCCGACTTGTTCGATCAGGGTGGGCTGATCGGCCAACAACAACAACAACAACAACAACAACAACAACAACAACACCAACAACCACAACCACTTGAAAAGAATAAAAATGGGTGACGTTTCGATCAGGTTCTTCATGTTCTCTTCTAACGCAGTAAGAATTCTTAACCCGAAGTCAGTATAGTAAAACTGATATTAACAAAGAAAAAAAACACAAAAACCAAATATTCCATTGTTTGATAAACCAAACCTTTCCTTCACTGAAGATCCTACCATACATTTGTTAGTTAAAAACAAAGGTTATAAAGATCCTCTTTCAAATAAAAAGCATACGAGATAACTCAGTTTCAATGAATGAAAAGAAACAAAAACGTTAAATGAAGATAATGATAATGATAAAATGAAAAAAAAACCAAGAGTTCAATCCAACTAACTTAAGGAAAAGGGGTCAGTATAAAATAAAATATAAAAGAATTTAAATTACTACTCATTTAGAACCATTTTTTTAGAATACGAACGACTGATTTATCTAAAGGAAAAAAAAAAACCTGTAGAGATTTCTAAAAAGTCCATAATTTTAATGTAAAATAACTCCGGGGATCGGGGGGCGGGGCGGTAAAATGTAATTTTAACTTGTCAGAAATTCGAAACAAGCATTTAGCATCATCTCAGCTAATACGAACTTGTAATCCTCTTAACCAGAAGATTAAAAAACTTAATATTTACTCCAGAAAGATTAGTAATAACGCAACCTTGAGAAACATCTTACATCCTAAAACCTCAACTTTAGATTACTTTTATGGACTTTCCAAAATCATACGAAAAAGGTGTACCTTCATTTCTTTGTTTTCAGTTATTCAAAAACTGGCCGTAGATGCGGGTCGTTCGCTCAACATCTTTCATAATTAATTGATCCACGTCGTCACCACTTCGTAACGCTGTTTCTTGTTAAATTAGAGAGGTGAAGCGACGTTGAGTCTGATTAGTAGTTGAATGGGTGACCTTCTTCCGCGTTCATATGATGTAGCGACCCTTTACTCCGATTTCACAAAAAAGTTGTAGGTCCCCTTCATCACGTGACATTTTCTGTTACTTCAGTGATCTATATTTACATGGAGGTCTTTAAAACACTTTCGTTTCCATCAATAATTTCTTTCACGCCATGAAAAATGTTTGCCAAAGAAACAAAATATGAGAAACAATTAGTGAAAATTTCAAAACAAAATTTACCACAATTCGTAATTGGTTGGAAAAAATAATTTAATGAATTAAAGTGACAATATATTGAATCTCCTTTGTTTTATTGATCAGATAATTTTTTCAGGTCATTTTTTCTGAATTTTAATATTGACATTATTGTTTCAAAAGATTTTATCCCCTCAACGAATTTACTTCCACAAACTGAACCACTGAAAGGAGAGCATCATACCTAGTTTGTACAATATTACGTAACTTGTTTGAAAAAGAACGTCAAACTTTCTTCAATAATAGAACAAAATATATCGGTTAAAATTTTAACTTTTCAAAACAAATTTTAACTTCTCAAACTTCTCAAACCAAAATTTAATTTATTCCCGCTTAACAGTTATATACAAATTTTATTCAACTTTTTCAGATCTAAAATTAATATCCAAAATATATACTATATATTTTTTTTAACAAATTTTTGTATTAAGTTTTGGACCAATTTTACGAATAAATCTGGGTAAAACAAAGTTTTTTTAAGATACCTTCGTCTTATGTCATACAAAGTCCAAAGCATAAAATCCATAATCAGCTTCTTAAGAGTACTTTCAAGCGATAATTCATATAAAAATTTTTGTATAAACTTTTTTACTTTACTACTTTTTATAAGCAGGAACTTTTTCAGTTACGGAACTCTTCCAAGATCGCATTAGTTCAACCTCGAATGGATTACGTAGAGAGCTTATAGAGAAAGTTTGACTTGTGTTTTTTAATAATTTAGGTATCTTTATGGTATGTAAGTATGTATAATGCAAGTTTTAAGAATCTCTCTCTCTCTCTCTTTCGCCAACAAATCGTTGGAGACGGGCCAGGTGCCTGGTGACTGGAGGGAAGCAAACGTGACCCCTATCTTTAAGAAAGGGGATCACGAAAGTCCAGGGAACTATCGTCCCATTAGTCTCACTTCAGTTGTAGGTAAATTATTAGAGGGGATAATAGCGGATAGGATCGTTGACCATTTGGATTCCTACAAGCTGCTTGGGAACTCTCAACATGGGTTTAGACGGCATAGGTCGTGTCTCACCAATTTGCTTGAGTTTTTTCACGTCATGTTGAGCGAGTATGATAAGAGTAGGGCGAGTGATATACTTTATCTCGACTTTCAGAAAGCCTTTGATAAGGTACCTCACCGCCGGCTAATGGCCAAAGTGCGCGCGCTAGGGTATTGGTGGGGAAGTAGGTAGGTGGATTGAAAACTGGCTGAAGAATAGGCGGCAGAGGGTTGTAATTAAAGGGCTAGTTCGGGTTGGGCCTCGGTCACTAGTGGGGTTCCTCAGGGTTCCGTTTTGGGGCCACTGTTGTTTATCATTTACATAAATAATATCGACGGTGGCATCGTCAGTAGGATCGCCAAATTCGCTGATGACATGAAGCTTGGGGCCAATGTTGGGACGCCCGAGACGATAGAGCAACTGCGTGCGGACCTACGTAGGATAGGAGAGTGGTCCAAAAAATGGCAAATGCCGTTTAACTTGGGTAAATGCAAAGTGATGCACATTGGCTACGCCAATCCGAAGTCGGACTACTCGATGTTGGGGAGTAATATCGAGGCCACTGATTTGGAAAAGGACTTGAGTGTGCTAATTAGCAGCGACCTTAAGTTTACCAAACAGTGCGTAGAGGTGGAAAAGAAAGCCCAGAAGCTGTTGGGTTATATCAGGAGACAATTTCGATTTCGGAACAAGGAGATTGTGCTCTCTCTCTACAATTCTCTGGTTCGGCCACACCTGGAGTATGCTGTGCAGTTCTGGTCGTTCACCATCAGGAAAGATGTTGACAGACTGGAGCGAGTGCAGGCGAGGGCCACAAAGTTAATCCCTTCCGGTAGGCATATGGGCTACAATCGACGCTTGCACGTCCTGAATTTGTTTTCGCTGGAAACTCGGAGGCTGCGCTGTCAACTCATCGAGGTTCTCAAGCTCTTTCTCGGGTTCAACGATGTCGATTTTAGAAGCATGTTTAGTTTAAATGATAACTCAACTCGCAACAATGGTTGGAAGTTGGATTTAGAACGGTTTAGCACTAGTGTGTGTGGGAATTACTTTACGCATAAGATCTGTGACACGTGGAACAGGTTACCTTCAGAAGTTGTGAACAGTTCCTCTGTGGATCAGTTCAAGAAAAAGTTAGACCGAATCTTGCAGACTATTTGAGGGTGTATGAATTTTTCCCTGGCACCCGTTGCCATTGGTACCTCCTCGGTATGGGCCGCAAGGCCTTTTGAGGTACTTCTTTTCCTTGTAACTCCTTGTAACTCTCTCGTGTAATATCGTGGCAATGTGCAACACTGCTTCCCGTTGGCTCAGCGATAGTGCATTTGTTCAGTAGTTCGGTGGGTGATCGTTCCCTGTATTCAGATTGTAGCGACCTGTGTTTCGGATCCCACATAAAGCGCTGACTCCCCTCCGTCACAAGACCATTGCCCTGTTTCGCTTATAGGGAACCAGTGTTGCCCATTCATATACGAACGCCAGTTTTATTTAGGTATCGTTGTTCTTTTTACTTGAAAAACTAATACAAACTAATAGAAAAGTTCACGTTAGCGAAGATGTGTAAAAAAGAAAAAATATATACTGTGTATATCTCAAAATATTCAAGAAAACTTTCTCTTCAGTTATTTTCATTATTTATTTTATTTATTGGTTCTCGGTTCATTTATTCTCAAGGTTTTCAGTTTTTAGTGAATGAATATGAATGTTTAGTCATTGTTCAGTTGTGTTTGAAAACTTAATAAACTATCAAGGTGGCACTAATTTTAAAACTGTAACCAATTATGGGGATCTCTCTCTCTCTCTCTCTCTACACACACACACACACACACACACACACACACACACACACACACACACACACACACACCAATTTTGGAAGTAATTTGCGTTTTTGTATACTTTATGGAAGGTGTTCTTCCACCGTCAGTAGCTCTTCAGGGACATAACAACGTCTTAAACACACTCTGAGGAAAACTACTTCAACAAACACTCCAAAGGATGGAATGAGTACCTTCGTGTCAACTTCACTTTTGTAAACTTTGAGAAATTTGCATATATATATATATACACACACGAGGGTAATTCAATAAGTATCCGCACTTTTTATTTTCACAATTTTATTTTCACATCTGATAGATTATAAACACATCACTTCTCAACATAGTCTCCCTGTTTCTCAATATACTTAGTCCAACGATCTACAAGCTTCCTTATGCCATCACAAAAGAATGTTTTTGGCTGTGTGCGTAGCCAGTCATGCACCGCCTCCTTCAAGTCATCATCGCCTTGGAATCGCTGACCTCTCAAAGCGTCTTTTAGTGGTCCAAACAGGTAAAAATCCGAAGGTGCCAGGTCTGGACTATAGGCTGGATGGTCGAGAACTTCAAATTTAAGTTCTTGAATGTATTTTCTAGTCTGTGCAGCGGTATGAGGTTGCGCATTGTCGTGTAACAGAATAACACCTTCCAACAATCTCCCTCTCCGTTGGGTCGCGAATTCCCTTGGGCCCCACCTAGGCTAACTATTACATGTGTCACGGATATAAGAATTCACGACCCAACACCCAGAAGAGAACAAATAACCTTAACTGCTGAAGATCTGCACAATGGAAGCGGCTTTCCGATGCAAAGACGGAACGCTATACCAACAAGTAGATGGAATTTCGATGGGAAACCCCTTGGGCCCCACCTACGCTAACTACTACATGTGTCATGTGGAAAACAAAGTAATAAATAAAAACTACGGTCGATTGTTCAACCAAATACATATATATATATATATATATATATATATATAATTATATATATATATATATCTGGGATGAATTTCACAAAAAACACGTGAAATGAATGAATGCTGCAAACCACAAGGAAAAAGAAAAACGATTCCAAGGCCTTTCGTGTATTCAAAGCTACACCTCGTCAGGGGTGTAGCTACACCTCGTCAGAGGTGTAGCTTTGAATACACGAAAGGCCTTGGAATCGTTTTTCTTTTTCCTTGTGGTTTGCAGAATATATAATATATATATATAATAACTCATTCAGTTACATAAATATATATGTATATATAACTGAATGAGTACCATCGTGTCACCTCTACTTTCATAAACTTTCAGAAATTTGCATATTATATATATATAGATGAGGAAATTGGTCGATAATGCTAAAAAGATTCCTAAGTTGAGTTTAACGTTGAAAATGCAATGGGTCTTTAGGAAACGATCATTCCCATCCTGAACTGCAATAACTCTTCTGCTCTATAAAATTAGGACAAATCTGGAAGGAAAGTGTCTTCAACAAAGAAGAGAAAGAAGAGCGTAATTATTATTATTGAAGTGTTTTTAACCATAGATAGTAAGATTCTATGGAGATATTAGTTGGTTGGTCGATTCGTTTAACGTCCTTCTTCCAACTGAGAGCACTGAGAGGGAAAGTAACGTCACCACATTGAAAAATAAGTCCTTTTTAAAAAGGGAACTGGATCGAGCCAAATTCACAAGGAGGAGATTGTAGGTACCAATCGACCAGGAAAGTACTCCTGAGGGGGACTTAGGTAGGAGAAAGGGAGTGCTAGAACACCGCTTTTCCTATTACTGTCCTCCTTAGCTGATATTTTGCCGGATCTCATCTACCCTATGAGCAGTCCAGCATACTCTCAAACACACACACTTTCCCCTCTATTCCTCAAAATTAAAAAAAAATTATTAATATTAATATTTGTGTTTCGGCTCTCTTCTTCTCTTTCTATGGAGGGGCGTTTAATTAACGCCTAATTAACGCTTAATTAACGCCTGTCCTTTCTGCATAAAAGTACATTTCGTGTACAGGGTTCGTAACTACAGTCTCCCTCCCCCTTTCTTAGACTTGTTTCGGACAATCCATGACTATGGAGAGACTAACCAAAGATTAGTAAAAATGAAACTTCTTGTATATGGACTATACCCCAAGTAAAGAGGTTCTCATTAGTCACCTGCATACGTGATATTCATGAATAAAAAGATCGTTACTAAAAAATATTTAAACCTTTGGTTATTCTAAATGCTAAACATTAAATACTTTTCTATAATATCAACATGTATGATGTTAAGAAAAAGTTGTTTAAAAAAGTTAATAGAAGAAAAATATAATTAACGGAACCAATAAGAATTTTAAAGAGATTTTTTTTTATGTAGGCGATTATATTTCGAAAGTAAAACATATTTTTCACTAACTTAACTGCTTCTTCGTTATAATCTTGCCTTGCTTTCCCGTTACTCCTAACTACTTCAAAATGTTATTATAAAGGGTTACAGGATTAGAGAACGAATGGCTAAACAAAAATCATAACTAACCTACTCTCCTCAACTATCAGCCGTCATTACGAAGATATCCTGACCATAATGGGCTACACCGTGGCCAATGTCTTAGCACCGCTTCCCGTGGATCAGCGAAGTTAAGCGACATTGGGTTTGATAACAGTTGGATGGGAGACCGTCCTCTGGGTTCGGGTGATGTAGCGACCCGTGATTCGGGTCCCACGTAAAGCTGTAGGTCCCCTCTGTCATATGACGTTAGATGTTGCGAAGGAGGCGAAACAACCCCGACAAAGAAACAGTTCTGACCATAAAACAGAGAGCGACATTGGTTCGAAAAATCGATTAAAGCAACAGAAAGCAAAGTATGTTCCAAACCTGCAAGCACTTTCATTCGAATGCAAGGACCGAACTGAAACTACAAAAACTACTTAATGGCTTTTCATTGCGAGTTATTTAAAAGGTTCTCTTTGTAATTACGGCTCAGTACCGTACAGTATTTTAATGTTCTTTATACGAGGTAAATTTCTTTGTTTCGCAAGGCATGATATATCGTAGTCAATTTCCCCTTATACAGTGCGAGTTTTCTTTACACACACACACACACACACACACACACACACACACACACACACACACACACACATATATATAGTTACGATAGAAGTGTTCTTCGGGAACCTTATCCTCAATAGGAATATAAAGACGAGATACGACTCTCAACATTTATTGGCCAAACGTTTCGGTCCACTCAGGGGCCATCTTCAGTAACTACATGAAAGCATCTAAAGACAATAAAAAATATAACTAAAGTAAATACAAATGTCAGGAAAGTATACTATACATAAAAACCCTAATACAATAAGCAAATAGTTAAAAATAGCTTTAAAAAATTATCTGCATAGTAAGAGAATAAAACAATAAAAGTTAAACCCATTAAAAATAAAACAAAAAACTAAAATTTAAAAATTTAAAAAGGACTAACTTGGATGGTAAGAGTTGCAAATAACAACTGGTGAGAAAAAAGGAAAGGAGAAAGAACCTAAGTTACTGCATTGTATTGAAAAGGTGTTAGTTGGTTGATTAGGAAGCGAGTAATTTTATCGAGGAAAGGCTATCATTTAATTCTGGATTTAACTTCTTGATAAAAAGGGATTCTAAAATTTTGAGATCGAGAGAATTAAAAGCAGACGACAGAATCGTAAAGGAGTCCTGGGAGCACGGGTGGTCATGGGTCTCTGAATGATGCCGGATAGCAGAGGATTCAGGAGTGGAAAGAGGGCGAGAAGTTCAATAAGAAAAACCCAAGTGTTTCGAAATCCTAAGTTTTAACTGAGTATATTATATATATATATATATATATATATATATATATATAGAGAGAGAGAGAGAGAGAGAGAGAGAGAGAGAGAGAGAGAGAGAGAGAATGATACGGGCTTTCAGTTTTCTGAAAATAGTGCGGGAAGAACGCATATTTAAGCTAAAAGGTAATGGATTTTCATAAGAAGGAGAGAGCCAAATGTTATAATATACATTCCTCTGTTATCCTTTGAAACCTTTTTGAAATTGGACAAAAGCTTACTTGAGAATGATGTACCAGTTAAGCCTGGGTTTGTCTTAAAATGGGTAGTTTGGCCCGTTTGAAAAATCAAAACTCGCATTCAGTAATGCGTGAAGGCGTGTTTCACCGAGAGGAAATATGCTGTCTGCTGTTTACTGAACATTTGCTGAGGAAATGACTTACGTAATATGAACATGGGCTGTAAATTGAGGTTAGAAAAATGAACATCGCTACATACGCCGATGGCTCATAATGCTGAGGAAATCTATAGCTGACCTTGATTAGTTTCATATTAATCTTAGGTCCCTAGTTCGTGAAAAGGGTCCATGTATCAGCAGAGATAAGTCCAACAGTATTATTTAAAACAAAAGATAAAAACAAAAGATATTAAAACGAGAACTTAAACAATGCTTTTAACGCTATTGGAATGCTGGTTGCCTACAGTTTGAAATCATATTAAGACGCACGTAGTCCTCGTCTGAAACAAAGCGTTTTCCTGTATTTGAATATATGAATTTGCCAACATTTTAATAGATTCATCAAAACTGACCACGAAAACCAAATTTATAGTGATTTGGATTTTAGCAAATTTCTCGACGTAGAGTAAAATTTTCTTATGATCAAATTTTCAATGAAGAAATAGACTTTTCTAAATAGAGTCAATTCGCAATGAAAACAATAATAAAAGAAAATAATTTCGGTGCACAGCGATGAAGCTCTCATCAGAATCTTGAAAGTAAGTGGAAGTATGAAGAACCCTGACCTAAAAAGTATGCGTAAACATAGTGAAGCGAAAGAGCAATACTGAGCAGAG
Source organism: Bathynomus jamesi (assembly GCA_023014485.1). Lineage (NCBI taxonomy): Eukaryota > Metazoa > Arthropoda > Malacostraca > Isopoda > Cirolanidae > Bathynomus > Bathynomus jamesi. The sequence goes on from JAJOZX010002503.1 coordinate 297,068, forward strand.
AGACTGATATCGCAATCGTCGTACGATTAAAACGTACCAAAATAATTTCCATTATATTAACGTTCATAAGAAACATTGAAAAGATATTAACATCACATTAGTCTTTGGTGGATGTCGCCATATATGTGTTGAAGCAACTTATTAAAAATCCAATTCATTCTTTCTCTTATTTTTAAACTCTTTAAAACAAATCAAGTAAAAATATTGAAATTTTAGGTCTAAATTTCTTTGTTTTTCCTAAATATTAAGAAAAATATACGAGGTGACGTCATGATGTTCATCTTTGGTTAAAAGCGCGTTAGCAATGGCTCAGTTTCGAAAAATTTCGGCATCACTTTTGTTTCACCATAGGCATAGCCCTATATTATACCACTACGCCCCCCACCCAACCTCCATAAACAGTTAATGCAGTTAATGTAGTTTCAGAAAAAATTTCGCCAAGGAAAGTAAAATTTCCCAAAAACACAACAATTAGTAATTGGTAAATGAGTAAATGATTAGGTCTTTTTTTTTAATTTTATTACTTTAACCAAAGGGAAAATTCATCACAATGTGGGGATGGATGTGCCCCAAGGGTCATCTTTAGGCCAAGAATGACGAGGTAAGCGGCCACCTCAACCTAACCCAGGAGCCAGCAGGCGGGAGCAAACCACAGTCTCACCGCTCAGTCTGCCACTGTAACGACTGAGCTACTACTATTAGGCGCCTAAAAACAAAATTACCAGTTAGTAATTTTTCACTCCTTTTAGAAATTGTACGTTCGTAAACGACCTTTTTCATGAACTGCACAAATATATATATATATATATATATATATATATATATATATATATACTCGTGTGTGTATATATGCAAGGTTCGGTAATGTCTGTTTTTCCTCAAAATTTCAAAATGTTGAAAATAAAATAATTTGTGTTGTATCTTTTCCTTCAAAAAAAGAAGAAAAAAAAAATTATATATATATACTTTTTGAAGAAGAGTGGAACAAAATTATATGTTAAATTCACCGCAGCACAATGGCCGATTGCGCTCAATCGTGCTCATAAATTCTGCGCTATGGGAATAAAAGTTATGCGACCTTATTTGAAATGCTAATTTCCTCGATATTTCGAGATAATCAGCGCCGAATGAAGCGAGTGTTAACTCGTAAACATAATTCGTACGTTAATAAGTATGAAAACATAAGAACGGACATTCCCATAAAATAATATGTAATACGTAAATATATAACTATTTCTTTCCTCTGCTCCGCATTCTCTCCTTACTCGATTGTTACGCGACACCAGACATTTTCTCCCGAACGAAACGATATTGTGGGATGACGTGAATTTCCGAAAGGCTAAATTTAACGCTACAAGTGTACTTGAAATTTTGTATTTGAGGATCGTTTTTTCATTCTCCGGCTTTTATCGTTATCGTTATCGTTACGTTAACGTACCATTAACTTGATCTTTGTTTATCTTTTCTTTTGTTGATCGAAGAGAACGAAGAATAATGATCTTGGAGGATCTCGCAAACACGCGAAATGATATCAAAGACAGGACGTTGTTCGAAATAACTTTCTCTAAAATGACGATATGTTTTTGTGGTATGTAAACATTGATTCATGCATGACTACGAGATAAAAGAAAATCTATTCAACGAGATCTACGTGTGTATATATGCAGAGAGAGAGAGAGAGAGAGAGAGAGAGAGAGAGAGAGAGAGAGAGAGAGAGAGAGAGAGAGAGAGAGAGAGAGAGAGAGAGAGAGAGAGAGAGAGAGAGAGAGAGAGAGAGAGAGAGAGAGAGAGAGAGAGAGAGAGAGAGAGAGAGAGAGAGAGAGATTGACAAAAGTAAATAGACATCACGATATTTGTCCTCAAGAACAAATACCAAAGCTCATCAATGAAATGCCAGAACTTGTATCAGCTTTACGTAATGAAAAGGGGAAATCAACACTATTCTAAATATATTTATTCAATAAATCTGTTATTATTTATTGACTTTTATTATCAAATCAAAAACTATGGAAAAACCGAGGGTGTCTATTTACTTTTATGAGCCCTCTGTAATATTAACTGTTCATGATCTTTATATCTTTGTATTTGCCATTTAATGAAATTTGAAGCAGTTATCCTGCAATAACTGCAATATCAAAGTAACGTTGAAGCAATCTCAACGATAAAAAAAAAATTCAATAATCCTCCTACTTGGTCAAGCTGAAACCTTTGACGCAGTACCTCATGACATACCCTTAAAACAACGTTTTCGTGTATGTATATATATTTTTCTTCTTGCACTTCATGTATATCATCGACATGTATAAACAGAATAATAATAATAATAATAATAATAATAATAATAATAATAATAATTATTATTATTATTATTATTATTATTATTATATCCTACGCAATGTATGTTTAGGAACGCATTACACTGCTGCACTATCATATATATATATATATGACGAGGTAAGCGGCCACGGAGACGGAGACATTCTGTCCAGCAATAATTACAGGCCTATTGCTGTCGCGTTCTGCTTCTCGAAACTACTAGAAAAACTGTTGTTACTCCGATTAAATGATTTCATATGGACATATCCTAATCAGTTTGGCTTTAAAAGGTCCCACTCAACTGACCTGTGTATCTATGTACTTAAAGAAACAATATCTAAATACATTGACAATAATTCAACTATTTATAGCTGTTTCCTAGATATAAGTAAGGCATATGGTAGGGTGAACCACAATATTTTATTTGCAAAACTAGAAGACAGGAAGGTTCCCATGTACAGTGCTTACAAGAAGTCTCACGCTTCTGTCTCGTCCCAAGCTAGTCTGTTAGGTATAAAATGGGCGGTCCTTATGGCAGTGGAGGTGTGTTCGGATTGGTGCACATAACTGCTCTAACACAATCAATGACGTCCATTATTACGTCACTTCTGCTACATTTTAGTGTTTAAAATACAAATGATTAAGAAGCAGAATGGAGCAAGTTTCGGGATGTTGGGATGGTTATGGAGCAATCCTAGTCATCATAATATTAGCTGGGCATTACATTATACCGTCTCAATATATACAGTACTGTAGACTACAGAGAACGACTAATTCGGCAAATATCCCAAATCATGGCATGATACCTAAGTTATTTTGACGCAGGTCTAAATTATTTGCTCAAATGCAATGATTGATATTAAGTAATTGTTGGGAATTGTTGTCAATATTGTTGTTTGTGATATATATCCTACGTGAAGAATCTAATGACAAAATTCCTCAATGAACCTCTCACGCCCTCGCATTTCGAGGAGGTCACGGTCGTCTCACTAATAGATAGTTTATCCATTGTTTTAAGTGGTAACTTATTAAACGAACTATGTTAAACCTATTCCATCTTATGAAAGTCATTAGTCTAAAGCAGGACTGGTGGGCCGTGAATCAGAGAAATTTGCATTTGATTTGTTCATCGTAATTATTGGTAGCATATCATATGACAATTCCCATAAACATGTGATGACCTCGATGTTGCCAGTTTTTATTTTTTTCCTGAAACTATTACCTTCTCATAGTTTGTTTCAACAATGCATATATTATCATCTCCACGAGCGTAGCCATTGCAAGAAAAGATTCTAACTAAGGATAAGTAAAGTTCTTTCATGGTCACAATATATACTTTTATAGATGTCAAACAAAATATAATAAAATTCTATATTAACATAAATATATATTCGATACACATTTACGTTATGGCTTTAACATCAGTATTTCGTATAGCTTCCTCCGGCATCAATAATTTCTTGCAATCGTTGCGGCATAGAAGAGGCCACATTGTAGGGAATGTTTGGTGTTCGGCGTAAGCTCTCCCAACTATTCCTCGTGTGAGCTAAAAGTGCTTCAAATGTTCTTTCATTGCGTTGCTCCCATTCGTTAATCATTATTGCCCAAAGGTTTTCAATCGGATTCAAATCAGGAGAACGTGGTAGCAGAATTAGATTAATAATCTCTGGGTGATCTTCGTACCACGCTCTCACAACGTTACTCCTATGAATGGGACTGTTATCTTCCATTAAGTAAAATGGTTCCGGTGCTGGAACCAGATACGCACGAACACTGGGTAGCAGCACCTCTTCCAGTATCTGGCAATATTGCTGTCCAGTAAAGCGTCCATCTACTTGAGTCAATTCTCCGACACCATAGCCAGACATCCAGCCCCACACACGAGATTGAGGTGACCACTACGTTTGCTCTGGAAAACATTTTTCTTCATAGCGTTTTCCGCGCTGCCTCCAACAATGCAGGGAACCATGACTATCTGTTGAAAAAGTTTTTTCGTCACAGTACACAACTTTTCTCCAGAATTCTTCCTCCTGCGGCAAGTATTGCAAGGCAAATCCGATCCGCACCTCTTTATGCTCAATCGTCAATGCAGGTTTTATAGCTGGACGGCGAGAAAAATACCCTGCCTCGTGAAGTCTGTTGTTCACTGTATTTGCGCTAAAACGAAGGTTCAGGTGTCTGTAAATATGCGTCGCTGGAACAAACGGATGCTCTCTGGCATGATTAACAATCGCAGCATCTTCCTCTTGAGATGTTGAACGCGGAGGACCAGACCTCGGCAAAGTAGCGATTGAGTTTTCTGCTTCATACCGATGAATCCACCGTTACACAGTGCTTCGATGAACGTCTGGTCGTCTTGATATTTCTCTTATTGGCACACCATATTCATGCAATCACCATTGCTCCCCGCATTGCCTGGGTCGTCTCGTGCACAGACGGCCTTTCCATCTTTGTGTAAATGGCTTATGTGAAGCGTGCTGGGACGATAAAGGAAATGAGGATACCATGCACCCCTTCTGAAATTGATTTCGGTTGTGAAGGGTACCAACCCTTCGAATAGTAATAATAATCAGCCAATTTCCTATTTTGTTGAACATATGCATAAAAAATTCGTCTTAAAAGCCAAGGATCCAAAGATTGTCAGCAATAGTTTATATCCCAACTGAATATAGTCAGCCATCAACAGTATAATCATATTTTATTTCCATAACTACTCATGACTACTCTGTCATAGTAAATAACCTTATTATGACTTAGGTAGTAGTGGTAATTCAGAGTGGCGGCCTCTAGCCACATACGTTAAACCTATCAGTGCGTCTAAGACCAGACTCTTCTGTTTCTGTCAATTCATTGTTAGTTAAGGTATTTTGCTTTGTCTTTCTAGGTCTAGGGCATTAAAAAAATATTTGAGTTCGTGTTTAGCATTTCCTCCTCCCTTCGTAATTCCCCACCCAACTTCGTTTCCTTCGACATAGCAACGCTTACCTCCATCCTCATTCCACTTCCTTCATTAAACCTATTATCGCTTTTGCTGTCCCTTCCTTCCATCCTTCAATGCCAGCGTTCTTAAACCTAGCACATAAATTATATAATATGGACTCTAACACCTTAGATCTCTACGCATTCATGTTACTTGAAGACGCCTGTGTCTTAGGGGAATCTAAGTGTTGAGAGTGGGCTTGAGGGGTAGTCTATAGATTATTACAGATGACCTTGAACGCTCCAACTATTTAAAATGATTATTTATTACGCACATCATATGCATAATACACACATGAATTTAAGTACTCTACACTGTAGAATGGAATTGAATCCTACCAGAGTTAAAAAGTCGCAAAATATGATAGATTAGTTTGTATTAAGAGGTCACTAAGAGAAAAGGATTTGGAGTAGAGCGGAAGGCAGAGTATATTTTCTCGAGTTTCGGTTATTATTAACGTTATATGGATACATTGCCGATGTCCCTGCTGAAAACCTCTGATGGGATGCGGTGTGATCAGAGAGAGAGAGAGAGAGCGCGCGCTTTTAAATCACACCTTTTAAATGGTTTGTGGGTAAGGGCTTCACGTATGTTATTTTAGTCCAGGGTAGTTTATGTGGAGGTGTTAACGTAACTTGCACTTGGGACTGTTAATTGTAAGACAACTACCATAGCTGGGACTGAGACACGTTATCCCCTGCATACTCTATATATATCTATATACAGTATGTCTCTATATATAAATAGATAGAGTGATCAACACAATGATAATGTGGACGTCATTGATGGGGTTAGAGCAATTATGTGCACCAATCCGAACACACTTCCGCTGCCATAAGGACCGCCCATTTTATACCTAACAGACTAGCTTGGGACGAGACTGAGGCGCGAGACTTCTTGTAAGCACTGTACATATTAAATTTATTGAAATTTTGGTATCCCAACTAATCTTTCACTGTTAGGTGGGGAAATGTACTATCCGAGTGTTTTGGCTCCTCTTGCGGGGTGAGACAAGGCTCCTTGCTCTCCCCTATGCTGTTTAATGTGTATATTGACGGATTAATTGCTTCACTTAATGAGGCAACAGTGGGATGTTGTACAGATAACACAAGGATAAATAACTTAGTTTATGCCGATGACATGGTGTTAATAAGTCCCTCTGTTAAAGGTCTGGATCGGCTACTAAAAGTCTGCGAAGAGTATTCGCAGAAACATGATATTTTTTTAATGTTACAAAAACTAAGGTTATGCAATTTCATCCTAAAAGCTGTAATCAGCCAGCTGATATAAGGTTTAAAATGAAAGGTGAAGTCATTGAGGAAGTACAAGAGTTTAAGTATTTGGGTCAAACTATTACCAGCTCCTTGAGTGATGACTCGGATATAAGAAAACAATCCTGAAGCCTGTGTGCTAAAGCGAATATGACCATAAGGAACTTTCGATTCTGTACAAGTGAAGCTGAAGACACTCTCTTTCGTACTTTCTGCAGTAATATATATACGGACAGCAACTCTGGGTGAATTATAAAAAAGGTTCTGGCAGAACCCTAAATTTGCTGTACAACAGGTCTTTTAGACTCTTACATAAATTACCCCGGAGATGCTCAGCTTCGCAAATGTTTGCTACCCGCAATGTCCCGAGCTTCCCGGGGGTAACAAGACGTGCTCAATACAGTCTAATGCAAAGAATTAAAAAATCAACCAACCCGATCATCCAAGCTATCCATGAGTCCTGCCAGTTATCCTGTAAGCTATGGACTTCTTGGTACGAAAACATCTGTCTGTAGCTCCACTTAACTTCGACATTACAGTATTATTTCTAATCAATTGTATATATTTCTATCCTTAGTATTTGAACTGTCATTGCATTAATAATATTTGTCATATGGACTATAGTCTGCCAATAAACCTTTTCATTTTCATTCATTCATATGTATGTATATGATACACACAGACCGAGCATGGAACAAGGAACTCTTCTAGGAAAATTAAATCCACTATAGTCCGAATAAGTAATGGTAAATGACAAATACTATAGTTTTTTTTCTTTTTCATGATGCTAGCCCGACGTGGGCAAAGGTCACTCGCAGAGAGGTCCCAAAAATATAGCTTCCCTCACCAGCTATCTGTAAAGCAGATAGGATCCACCTTTTGGGCAGGATCTAGGGTTTAAAGCATCCTAGCCCAGCTACATTTAGAACCTCAATATAAGCAAAAGACTCGTTGCCTTCACGTCAGATTGAATACATCAAAGAAAAAGGGGTAACTATTATATTTTTAGCCCACGTCGGGCTAGCATCATGAAAAAGAAAAAACTATAGTATTTGTCATTTATCATTACTTATTCGGACTATAGTGGATTTAATTTTCCTAGAAGAGTTCCTTGTTCCATGCACGGTCTGTGTGTATCATAAAAACCTCAGGGAACCATTCTGAGTTCATTCCCATATATATATATATATATATATATATATATATATATATATATATATAGATATATATAAATACAATTAAAAACCAATCCTAAAATGACATTAGAGCTGTCGAAAGCTTTAAATATTAAATGTTTATATATATGGACGAGTCTTGTTGTACCTTATTTAACTGAGGTTTCCACTTCAAAAGTCATTTGCCTCTATTATTATTATTATTATTATTATTATTAATATATATATATATATATATATATATATATATATATATAATCATGCGGGTTGCTTCTACAGAGCTTCAATTTATATTTAGGAGAAATCCAATGACAAGGAGAAATGTAAATGCCATGAAAAGTCTTCTTTAATGCGCAACGTTTCGAGCAAATACGCTCATCTTCAGGCTGTATGATAACAATGTGAAATTAAAATCAATAATTGAATGAAAAACCAGACAAAAAATTTCTATAACCTATTCATAAAGGCAAACTTTAAAAGACTGAAAAAAGAGGGTTAAATTCTAAGTTATACAGATTTACATTTAAAATTAAGAAGCTATTTTTAAATACATATAGTAAATGTGAAATTAATACACTGGAAAAATTAACAATAGTACACTGGAATAATGAAACTAACTAACCTTTCACTGCAATTTCCGAGGCTAACTGATTTAAGACACGAGCAAGAAGATAAGATAAAAAGAAGATGGCGAGGGCGATTGGGGAAGGGGGGATTATAAGGAATTGGGGAAGGAGGAGGGATTAAAAATTTAGAGGGACGGCTGATGAGTCAACATTTAGACGTAGGGGACAATGTTTTAATGTAAAGCGATTCCAAAATTCTTAGTGAGTTGGGACAAGTATTACAACCAAGAATTTTAAAATTGTCTAAAGTGACATCAGTTTTACATTTTATACTGTGTTCCGAATACTAGAAACTTCTTTAGTTTTTAAAATTTTACCTGTTCGGCCACTTATTCCCATATGCGAATAAAATCTAGCCCTGAGAGAGCGAACAGTGCTGCCAATGTAATTCCCAAGGAGACACCTAGGGCAGGTAAATAAATATACAACACCGCTACGCAACGAGTCAGGGGTTCGATCCTTCGCTGAGAAAAAGCTACCTAAAGACGTTTTATTAATAAATATGATGCGGAAATCAGTATGATAAAAAAATTTCCTTAACAACTTTGTAAATTTAAGCTTAAATTCCTTATTCAAAGGACCCATTTCAGGTACCAAGAAATATTTTATATCCTTCGGCACTGTAATACAAGGAAGTTGAGGGCTATAAACATTATTTAAGAAGGATCTAATTAGTTTGTCTACATATTGAACAGGAAAACTATTATTGGTAAAGTATGATCTTAGATTATTAAATTCATCATTAAGTAAGGTAAAACTAGAGGTCAAATTATATCCTCTGAACAGGAGAGTTTTAATACAAGACATCTTATAGTTGAAATCAGTAAAACTAAAAAAATTCATGCCCAAACCAGTGAAAGTGGGTTTCCTGTAAACTGATGTAGTAATAGAATCACCGTTTTTCGAAATTAAAAGATCTAAAAGGGGAGGGAGCCATTTTGCTCAGTTTCCATTGTATACGTTATATTGGGGTGCAAAGAATTTAGGAAGTTAAAGAATTGTTGCGCTTGTACGCATTATCAAAGACTGCTATCGAATCATCAACGAAGCGTCGATAGAAAATTGGCTTGAGATGAGTGGGAGATTGTCTAAAAATTACACTTTCTAAATGAGTCATAAAAAAATCAGCTGCTAACGGTCCGACAGGTGATCCCATCCCTACACCATCAATTTGTTGGTAAACCTTATTGTTGAAAGTGAAATAGCATTGTTTGAAGACCAATTCTAAAAGTTCCTTAAAATGAGACAATGAAAAACCATGAAAATTATCAACTGAGCTAAAAACCCTATCTAAAATAATGGCAATAGTTTCAGATACAGGTACATTTGTGAAAAGCGACTTTACATCAAAACTGACAAAAAACTTTTTTGAATCGAAGTTCTCACCAAGGAGGTCTTTTTGGAATTCAAACGAGTTATTTATAGTGTAAGCATTTTTCGCAAAGGGTGACAGGAGACGAACAACAAATTTTGCCAATTGAAAGGTGGGTAAGTTATACGAAGCTAAAATAGGACGGAGAGGTGTTCCAGCTTTATGGATTTTAGGCAGACAGTATAATTGAGCAAGATTAGCACCAGATGCGAACAACTGAGAGTAAGTATCTTTTTTATTATCTTTAAGACTTTAGTCGTGACAGAAATCTATTAACCTGGTCTTCTAACCTTACAATGACTTTATTGACAGGTTCTAGAATTTGTTTGAATTTAGTAAGATCACTTAGGATTTCATTAGTTTTGTTTATGTAGTCCGATTTATTCAAAATAACCACTCCGTTACCCTTCCCCTCGGGAAAAGTTTTTACTGTCACTTGGTTTGCAATTTAAGCTTCCGTTGTTTCAAATATATAAGCCTTCGTTTTTTCTTTACTTTGAAAAATTTTTCAATGGCTTGAAAAATGTTCCCCATGTGGGTGAATTCAATAATTTCAAATGTCAGTTCTCAAATTTAACTCAAGAATTTTTTCATAAACTTAGAAATCTTAAATTTCAATCTTTCATATTTAGGAAGAGTGATTTGCAGTGTATTAAGAATTTGGCAAAGAACCAGGAGATTGTTGTGACTAGACCAGACAAGGGTAACGGAGTGGTTATTTTGAATAAATCGGACTACATAAACAAAACTAATGAAATCCTAAGTGATCTTACTAAATTCAAACAAATTCTAGAACCTGTCAATAAAGTCATTGTAAGGTTAGAAGACCAGGTTAATAGATTTCTGTCACGACTAAAGTCTTTAAAGATAATAAAAAATGATACTTACTCTCAGTTGTTCGCATCTGGTGCTAATCTTGCTCAATTATACTGTCTGCCTAAAATCCATAAAGCTGGAACACCTCTCCGTCCTATTTTAGCTTCGTATAACTTACCCACCTTTCAATTGGCAAAATTTGTTGTTCGTCTCCTGTCACCCTTTGCGAAAAATGCTTACACTATAAATAACTCGTTTGAATTCCAAAAAGACCTCCTTGGTGAGAACTTCGATTCAAAAAAGTTTTTTGTCAGTTTTGATGTAAAGTCGCTTTTCACAAATGTACCTGTATCTGAAACTATTGCCATTATTTTAGATAGGGTTTTTAGCTCAGTTGATAATTTTCATGGTTTTTCATTGTCTCATTTTAAGGAACTTTTAGAATTGGTCTTCAAACAATGCTATTTCACTTTCAACAATAAGGTTTACCAACAAATTGATGGTGTAGGGATGGGATCACCTGTCGGACCGTTAGCAGCTGATTTTTTTATGACTCATTTAGAAAGTGTAATTTTTAGACAATCTCCACTCATCTCAAGCCAATTTTCTATCGACGCTTCGTTGATGATTCGATAGCAGTCTTTGATAATGCGGTACAAGCGCAACAATTCTTTAACTTCCTAAATTCTTTGCACCCCAATATAACGTATACAATGGAAACTGAGCAAAATGGCTCCCTCCCCTTTTAGATCTTTTAATTTCGAAAAACGGTGATTCTATTACTACATCAGTTTACAGGAAACCCACTTTCACTGGTTTGGGCATGAATTTTTTTAGTTTTACTGATTTCAACTATAAGATGTCTTGTATTAAAACTCTCCTGTTCAGAGGATATAATTTGACCTCTAGTTTTACCTTACTTAATGATGAATTTAATAATCTAAGATCATACTTTACAATAATAGTTTTCCTGTTCAATATGTAGACAAACTAATTAGATCCTTCTTAAATAATGTTTATAGCCCTCAACTTCCTTGTATTACAGTGCCGAAGGATATAAAATATTTCTTGGTACCTGAAATGGGTCCTTTGAATAAGGAATTTAAGCTTAAATTTACAAAGTTGTTAAGGAAATTTTTTTATCATACTGATTTCCGCATCATATTTATTAATAAAACGTCTTTAGGTAGCTTTTTCTCAGCGAAGGATCGAACCCCTGACTCGTTGCGTAGCGGTGTTGTATATTTATTTACCTGCCCTAGGTGTCTCCTTGGGAATTACATTGGCAGCACTGTTCGCTCTCTCAGGGCTAGATTTTATTCGCATATGGGAATAAGTGGCCGAACAGGTAAAATTTTAAAAACTAAAGAAGTTTCTAGTATTCGGGAACACAGTATAAAATGTAAAACTGATGTCACTTTAGACAATTTTAAAATTCTTGGTTGTAATACTTGTCCCAACTCACTAAGAATTTTGGAATCGCTTTACATTAAAACATTGTCCCCTACGTCTAAATGTTGACTCATCAGCCGTCCCTTAAATTTTATAATCCCTCCTCCTTCCCCAATTCCTTATAATCCCCCCTTCCCCAATCGCCCTCCCATCTCTTATCTTTTTTTTCTCTGTTTCCTGTGCTTAAATCAGTTAGCCTCGGAAATTGCAGTGAAAGGTTAGTTAGTTTCATTATTCCAGTGTACTATTGTTAATTTTTCCAGTGTATTAATTTCACATTTACTATATGTATTTAAAAATAGCTTCTTAATTTTATATGTAAATCTGTATAACTTAGAATTTAACCCTCTTTTCTCAGTCTTTTAAAATTTGCCTTTATGAATAGGTTATAGAAATTTTCTTTGTCTGTTTTTCATTCAATATTGATTTTAATTTCACATTGTTATTAAACAGCCTGAAGATGAGCGTATTGCTCGAAACGTTGCGCATTAAAGAAGACTTTTCATGGCATTTACATTTCTCCTTGTCATTGGATTTCTCCTAAATATTATATATATATATATATATATATATATATATATATGCATATAACTGCAATGACCGCGCAGTATATAAATGAATAGAAACGACATAAGTGTTAAGGAACGTTTCTCCTCGTGTGCAGAAACGTTCCTTAACACTTATGTCGTTTCTATTCATTTATATACTGCGCGGTCATTGCAGTTATATGCGCATATTCACGATTTGCGAGGGTGTCCTCTCAGGGCATTGGTTTCTGCCCTATGTGGGAGAATTTCGATTTGTGATTAAGCGAGGCCCGTAGCATAATGGTAGCGCGTCCAACCGGCAATTGGAAGGCCCTGGGTTCGATTCCCGGGCGGTTCGCCTCATTTTTCATTTATTCGTTATCTCTCCTCCTCGTGTGCAGAAACGTTCCTTAACACTTATGTCGTTTCTATTCATATATATATATATATATATATATATGTTAGTATGTTATTCTATTTACGCTTATTATATGCTTTATACATGTAGCATAGAACAATAAAAACAAACTATCCTATCATTAAAATTATAGAATTTAGAATTTAGACTAAATTATAAAAAATAGTGCAGACCCCTCTTAGAATTTGGCGCAACTGTATTCACTTTTAATTAAAACTTATGAATTCTTAAAGGAAACATTCTGAAAATAATTACATCTTGATGAAGAATTTAAAGATTTAACTGACTTACACAACAAACTTCACAAGATAAAAAAAAAATGAAGCACGATTCTAAAATTTTGTACGTTGAAAATTGATATGATATAACAGCCTATTCAGTAAATGTATTCTATGGACAAAATTGCTCGAGCAATTTTATTTGGACACTTAAATATCACTTTTATTCAATTTTAAGGGGGACTTAAGAATCTTCACCTTCATATATTAAATTTTATCACTCTCATATTGAGCCGGAACTCAATATGGATCCTGAACTTATTTGAATAGATAAAAAAATACACGCGATTGAGTATAGCGAATTTCGATAAACCCCTTTCTCTCACTTTTCATTCAATGTACATAATGACACATATTTATTTTTCCCGAATGAAGACCTTCGTGTGTGTATATATATATATATATATATATATATATATATATATATATATATATATATATATATATATATATATATATATATATATATAGGCAGAGCTGGGCAGCAACTCGTTACAAGTAACGGTCGTTACGTAACGCGGTACTTTTTTAGTAACGGTAGTGGTAACGGCATTACATTTCAAATCAAGTAACTCTTTCAGTAACGACGTTACTTTTTTATGGAAATATCATACATTCGTTAGTCGTTACTTTTTTATCGTAGCTCGCAATTAGTTTCTTTCGATCCTCACTCATTATTCATTAACCGTTAAAAATTTGTTCCTTCACTATGAGCGAGGTGTGCATGTTGGCCGTTGGCATGCTGGCAGCCTACCCCCATCCACCCTCTCCCCCTACACTGACAGCACTGTCAAGGTAAAAAAGCGAAGAACCCTGGAGCAGGGAGGAACCTAAGTTCAACAGAGGTTTCGTCATTCCTCTCATCTGGGCCTTCACGGTACGTTAGCTCTGCATCCTTCCCATCCACTAACTTTAAAAATATGTTCATTAAACTTAACACTCCTATACCATCTAGTGCCGCTGTTGAGCGGGTTTTTTTCAGTAGGGGAAGGATATACTGCGTCCGAAACGAGGCTCGCTCTTAGATGCAACTTTTGAGAAGCTTGTTTTCTTAAAGGCCAATAAAGATCTTTTGAATAATAGTCCTTAAGCTTGTATATTTAGCTAATAAATTTCAATTATCATTGCCATGCACAATAACTCATTTGATTCATTTCTTTAGTATTTCGTATTATTGTTTTGCAAAACTAAACTTTCCTGCTATAGTCTAGCATTAGTAAATTAGTATCAGTAGTATGCTACATCCTCTGTTATGCTGCAATTCCTAGTAATAAATCTTGCAGTAATTTTGTTTCACTTTTTTGGAAAATATTATGCCTTATATAAGTCATAACAACGCAATGAAGGCATGCACAGACTTCATAGCCTATGCATTAACCAGTGGATACAAACCAACACACTCGCACCAACGAATGTTTATACTGTATATAATATTTTATGTATATATAAATTATAATATACCTATGCATATATATAATATATTTACATTTCATTAAAAGTAACGGTACGAGTAACGGTGCCGTTACTCGTTACTTTTTAAAAATGGTAACTGTAACGATAATGGCGTTACATTTAGACTGTAGTAACGGTAACGGTAACGGCATTACATTTATAAAGTAACGAGCACAGCACTGTATAGGTCGAAAGTTTGTACTTGTGATAAACTCTTATTATGGTTTATTCAATTTGTCGTAATTGAGAATATTCACTCGACAAAGATAGAGAAAGATTAAAAAATAGGAAGATATATATATTTTCTCATTTTTATTCCTCCGTGTCCTCGAGGGAAATATTTCATAATGGTGTACCATGTCACAGTGCTGTGTTTCTTGAACTTGGGGAAAAAAGCTTACCCCCCCCCCCCCCAATAAGAAAAACGAAAATATCACCATTAGGGAAGATACAAACAATGGTGACTATATTTTATCCTTATATATTCGATCATAAATATTTACAATATTCAAAATAGTAAGGCAATGTGAAAAGGTAATATTAAAAAGGTAATACTAAAAGGTAAGATTAAAAGGCAATATTAAAAGGCAAGATTAAAAACGTAACATTAAAAGGTGAGATTAAAAACCTAACATTAAAAGGTGAGATTAAAAACCTAACATTAAAAGGTGAGATTAAAAACCTAACATTAAAAGGTGAGATTAAAAACCTAACATTAAAAGGTAAGATTAAAATCCTAACATTAAAAGGTAAGATTAAAAACCTAACATTAAAAGGTAAGATTAAAAATGTAATATTAAAAAGGGTACTATTAAAAAGGTAATTGCTAATAAGACTGAATGGGTAAATCTTTGAAAATGCAAGATAAACTGATAAGAACAACAGCAAAAGAGATACGAAACTGATAAGTTAGATCTTAAAAAACTGTTAAACACTTTCACTGCCAGGTGGTATGTGGCATTTCGTGGAGTAAATGACGTCTCCAAGCTTTGAAACCAGTAAGCATTGGTGAAATGAAGTAACATGTACGGTAAAAGACTACAGGGTGGGCCGTAAGTTTCCATACATAGGAAAAATTAAACGTTTGTTTTTATGTTTCAGATACCCTAAGAATATGCGTTTGAGAAAGAGCAACGAATTGAAATCATACTGATGGCTGGGTCGGGAAGCAGTCGCATGGTTGCAATGAACTTTAACAGACAACATGGAACGAACATCACACACGACACTGTGGCAAAACTTATTAACAAGTTTCAGAAAACTGGAAATGTTGCAGATCAACCGCGAAGTGGTCCAAGACGTACAGCCACCGATGAAGACACAACAGCTACGATACTTACAGCGCTTACACGGAGTCCCAGAAAAAGTACACGACGGTTGTCTGCAGAAAGTGGTGTCAGCAGATCGAGTATCAGGCGCATTTTGAAAGCAAACAAATGGCATCCATACAAATTGCATATGGCACAGCATTTGAGTGAAGACGACCCGGATAGACGGATGGAATTCTGTGAATGGGCATTAACCAAAGTGAACGAGGATGCAAACTTTCAACTAAGATCTTGTTTACTGATGAAGCAAATTTTTACGTCAATGGAGAGGTTAATCGGCAAAACATACGTTATTGGAGTAATGCTAACCCTAACTGGCTGAGTCCGACGAAGATGCAAGGTGCCGGTAAAGTGATGGTGTGGGCCGGGATATGGGGTGACAGAATTATTGGACCAATTTTTGTCAGTGGAAATCTTAATGCCGAAAGGTATCTTAACATGTTGCAAGAAGAGATTTTCCCATCCCTGCTAACGAGGAAGGTAACTTCCCAGTTTACTTCCAGCAAGATGGAGCTCCACCTCATTATGGTCTTCACGTGCGTCGGTATTTGGATCAGCAGCAGTTTCCGGATGCTTGGATTGGTCGGCGGGTCCTGTGGAGTGGCCTCCCAGATCCCCAGATCTCACCCCCCTTGATTTCTATCTTTGGGGGCACTTGAAGGCCATGGTGTATCAGGAAAAGATACGAGACATAAATCATCTAAAGGAACGTATCACCAACGCCATTACAAGCATAACGTCAACTGTGCTAATGCGTGTTCATCAACAGTGGGGAACACGTATTGAAATGTGTTTTCAAAACAATGGCAACCATGTAGAGCATATTATATAAATAAAAATGGTTGTCCATAAAAAAATGTTTATTTTTCCTATGTATGGAAACTTACGGCCCACCCTGTAGATCTTTGGACGAGAAATGTGCGACAAGGAACTGTTGCATCCAATTGGTTTACAAATTCCTGAGGCAATGTTAGTCACATACGCATGACATGGCGGTGAAGGTGTTAATATACAGGGTGATCCAAAAAGGCGTTCCTAAAAATAATGTGCAATAAATTGTTTGGAAACACCTTCTTGGATCACCCTATAATTCAAATGCTATAGGTTTGTATTATTTTTAGCAAAGCAAATTTAAATTGTTGTAAAGCGCAGTCTGTGAAGTTGCATCCACGGTTATCTAGGTATTGCTTCTGAGAAATTATTCAGTGGACGTCTTCAGGCATGCGTGAGAGTCTGTTTTCTTTTAAACTCAATTACTGAATGATACACATACCACGTTTATGTGTTGAGAAATAAATACAAAGGCGCTTGGTTATTGTAAAATTTTATTTCCTTTTCATGCATTAATTCTGGCATAATTTATTTCAGGCAGAAAGTTAAAACACACATACACACAAATGGAGCAAAATATATATATATATATATACACTAACGTAATAGTATGCTCTGGGATCAAATTTGGGAAGAAAATTAAATGACGTTTAAACTGTAATTCAGATCCGTTAATATCTTCTCTAATGATAGTTTAATTGTTTCTCCCGCTCGCCGTTAAAGCAACGACTTGTTAATTATGGAGTAAGAATTGTTCTAAACGTTCGATACAATTTGCTGCCTCGATACTCGTGTGTGAGAAACCTACAAGATATCGTACAACGTCTGCATTAGCATGTTGGGTTTGCTAAAATGAGGAAGTTATTAATCATATAAAATACAGTAGAAGTTTGACATAAATGAAAAACGTTAGCTAGGTATGGTATGAATTATAAATAGGTCTCGGGTACATCTCAGATAAGGATACGTGACATTTTGCACGTAAACATCCCAACGGATCTCAACATGATCTGAATGGAATGTGTGACAGTTATTGTATTGTTATGACTATAGAAAACCATGAAAAGATTTTACAATTATATCAGAGTGTGTGGGTTTAGGTTCATACTGAAACTCATTTGTATAAATCGGTATATATATATACATAAAATGTAGCATACAATACCGATATATTACAATCAAACAAAATGAGTGTAATGAACGTAAAATAGGCCATGCTACACTAACGAAAAAAAAATAGGGCTACAAAAAAGTGGATATCACAGACTAAACTGAAGAATCAGTTCATAATATTGAAGAAAAAAATAAGAAAGGTGTCGAGTGTACCAGCCCTGAGCAGAGAGAGGGAGGGGATTTCGACCCCCGAAATAAATTTTAAAGTCCTTTATTTAATATTGTCAAATAGGTAACGTAAGTTAATTAAATAATATAACACAGGAATTTGGCAAACTGGCAATACTCAGAATATATTTAAAGTTGTTTGTAAGTTCCAGGATCAAAAGGGGAAAAAGACGAAAGAACATATTTTTCCAAAGCGAGATGAAAACCTGAATTCTCGAGGTTGGGAAGGAGAAAGAGAACGCAGAAGATCGGAGGTCCCCGGGCAATTCACAGGAATTTCACGGCGAGGTAATGATAAAGTTCGATCTTAGCCAAATAATATATATATATATATATATATATATATATATATATATATATATATATATATATATAAAGGGTGTCCCAGAAGTCAAGTCTTGGAGGGGTTTTATTTGGCTATAACTTTTTTCTTTAACTTTTTTATTCTTATTTTTCAATTAAAGTACCCTTGCTGCGATTAATGAAAATGGAATCCTGGACAGTGCAACAAATAGTAGCTCTATTGTGGAACTTTATTCGACAAACAACTCTTCCATCGTTGCCGCTCAAAGAGCTTTTCGATTAAAATTCAACACGCGTTCTGCTCCTTCTGATCGAGCTATTCGACGGTACGTCGCTAAATTTCGTATGGGAAAGGGTCAGGGAGACGAACCACGGACTGGGCGTCCTCAGAATGCCGAAGTCCAACTCTGGTTGAGATGGTTCGTGAAAGCGTTGAAGAAAATTCACATCAGTCCAACGACGCAGCCAGGAATTAAACATTTCAAGAAGTTCCTTACATCAAATTTTAAGATAGGATATCAATCTTTATCCGTACAAAATTCAAATTGCTCAAGAAATTAAACCACAAACTCATCAGAGTCGGATAACGTACGCTAATGCGATTTTAGATTTATGCAATGAAAATGAAGATTTTCACCAGATATTAAATTTGTAATTAAAATCGCAATAAATATATTTGCAAGTGTTACAAACCTTTTTTTATTTGATCCCCAAACAAAAAAGTTATAGCCAAATAAAACCTCTCCAAGACTTCTGAGACACCCTTTATATATATATTATTTCTTTACCGTTTAATACCTGTGACTTAAGTATATAATAATATATTTCTAACGTGTTTCATACATGACTGTGATTTAGATGTGGTTCGAGTAAATCCCAAAAATGGAGTACCAATTTTTTCCAAACATACGAATGTGTTGGAACTGGCGACGTCGTCCTCAAAGAGCTAACCTAAAGTGTAGTTGTATCGTTCCCAGTGGGTCTGGCAAATTCTTGTTATCTCAGTTATATAAATCAGATCAGGTTTTGTCAGAAAAAGTAGGCCCAAAGCCGAAACAGGGCTGTGGTTAACATCCTGTAAACTCAAGGGCCAAGGCCTACCCTCATATCAGAAAGGTTGCCGTAGGTGATTCAGTAACTCCAAAATAACACAACTCTTCCACGTATGCTGATAGGCCTAACCCAACTAGGCTTAAGAATAAGCTGACTATCGCTACCAATTCTGTAATCATAATAACCCGATTAAAGTCCTCATTACTATTTCACAGACTTACGTGTGTAATTTCGATAAAGTTGTTGGGAACAATTTTTGAAGCATATGTTGATCTTATACGGTAATATTGTAGCGTACATTGTTTTTATGCGATAATATTGTAGCGTACATTGTTTTTATGCGATAATATTGTAGCGTAACGTTCATACTTTTATTGCATATACATGTCCAAGTTCTAACTTCATTAATTAGTGGATTAACCTCGCTAAAAAGGGTACGAGATGATGGGATGCTTAAATGCGGGCAACACTAAAGAGGATTTGACCCTCAACCCTAGGACTGCAGCCCCACCGCTCCTACAGTGGCTGGCTGCGCTGGTCTCTTACAGAAACCTAATTCACCAGCCCAGAAATTTGTTTGCAGAGCTATCTTTTAAATTACCCAACATCCACGTAGAACTGATTAAGAATTTATATACTGCAACTTATTTGAATATAATTTTGGGGTAAATGGATGAATGACCGTCCTCTACGTCCAGATGATGTAGCGACCCGTGGTTCGGATACCACGTAAAGCTGTAGGTCCCCTCCGTCATATGACCTCATACGTTGCGAAGGAAGTTAAACAATCTCATAAACATGGGTATTTTTGGTTTCATACAAAGCTCACACACAGAATAATATTTTCCAATAAGAAAATACAAAACTACTTGATTCAAAACCTCTCTCTCTCTCTCTCTCTCTCTCTCTCTCTCTCTCTCTCTCTCTCTCTCTCTCTCTCTCTCTCTCTCTCCTCAAAGGCGGTAGGGTAGGTCTTTCAGAGGGGATCATCACAGAGATCATGTCTCTTGCGGATGATCTAAAACTGAAGACAGACAGGGGAATGTTAATGGGTATTTTACCGCGAATGAATGCCAGTGACCACGCACTCAATAAGGTCACTGGCATCAACGAGAGGGTGCAAGACTTGTGCGTCCCGCTGGGCGTGAGGTTTATTGACCCCTTCGACGCATTTTCAGGTAGGTGGGACCTTTACCAGAGGGATGGTGTCCACCTCAATAACAAGGGTAAAGGTGTGCTAGGCGCGCTGCTCGACCGGCACCTATACAGAATGGTGAGGTCGAGTCCGGGGAGAGATGATGGAGCCCCACCGGGGAGAGATGATGATGAGCCGGTGGCGGACGTACCTTTAACTCAAGGGTGCGTCGAGGTACAGGTGGGTGACCCTCCTTCTACGTTGGAGGGGGTTCAGGCTCCTGCGGAAGTTGCCCCCTCGTTAGTGAGGGGCTCTTCAACTCCCGACAGCCCTGGCTGTTCGGGAAACGGGTCGTGCTAGGGAGCGGTCAGAATAGGGGTGGCTCCCTCCATGCAATGCTTTTTAATGCTAGGGCGATTACGAACAAGTTTTGCGAGCTACGGGCGCTCTTAGCATCAGAATACCAGGATATCGTTGTTATCACCGAGTCCTCGATTCACACTGATCGTAGGGACTACGTTGGGGAGTTCGAAATTCCCGGGTATAGAATGTTTCGCAAAGACCGAACCCGTGGGGAGGGGGGTGGGGTACTAATATACGTCAGAGACACGTTGAGTCCGGTTGACTGCCAGTTCCGGTCGGAACGGGAGCTGCTTCGCGTCGATCTGAATGTGGGAGGGACGAGCTATAGGTTAATCTTGGTGTACAGACATCCGCATCTCCTCCTCGAGGAGGATACAGCCCTGTACACCGAACTCAGTAGCCTGCTAGGGGATAGGGTGTGTGTAGTTTTAGGAGACTTCAACTGTCGCGGCATAAAGTGGGAAAACAGGACTGCTGATGCTGAATGGAGGAGGCTAGTTGACTTTGCTGATGAGAACTTCCTCACTCAGTGGGTCAACGAGTCTACACGAGGCGAAAGCGTTCTAGACTTAGTATTCACGACCGAAGACAACCTCGTCACTGGCCTCACCGTTGACGAATCGTTGGGCGGGAGTGATCACAGTCTTATTAGGTTCCGTGTGTGCGTCCCTCGGGTGAAGCGTAGTAACTCGAGAGGCAGTAAGCTCGATCTCCGGCGGGCGAACTTTGTTAGCCTCAGGGATAGCGTAGGAGAGATGGGGTTAGAGGTCGGCGGCGATGTTGAGGGAGTGTGGAGTGCATTCCGGGACGAGTTTATGGTGCTGCAGTTTGCTGCCATACCCTCAAAACCGGTCACCCCTGCTTCAACGCAGCCTAAGTGGTTCAATCGTGACATCGCTTCGGCTATCCAAAATAGGAAAGTAGCGTATAGGAGGGCGAAGGCCAATCGTTCCCATGAGAACACTGAAGCGTATGTCCGCCTGTGTAGGGAAGTGAAGGCGAAGGTTAGGCTAGCGAAACGTAACGAAGAACTACGGGTGGCAAGCCTCTGCAAGGGGAACCGTAAGGAGTTCTTCAGTTATGTTAATAGTAGAAAGCCCATTAGAAGCATGATAGGTCCGTTAAAGGACCGAAGCGGCGGTCTGCGGACCTCCGACGCGGACATCGCTAATTTGCTTAATGAGTACTTTGCGGGAGTGTTCACCAGGGAGGACACCCGCGTCATCCCCGAGCCAGGAGTCAGGCATGAAGGTGCTGGCCTAGATAGTGTTCGATGTACCGCGACAGTCGTTGCCGATAGAATAGACAAACTGAGCGCGTTTAAGGCTCCTGGGACAGACCAGTTTCTCCCCAGTGTTGCAGGAGGTGCGCCGACCAGGTGGCTCCCCACCTGGCTACAGTCTTCAAAAAATCGTTGGAGACGGGCCAGGTGCCTGGTGACTGGAGGGAAGCCAACGTGACCCCTATCTTTAAGAAAGGGGATCACGAAAGTCCAGGGAACTATCGTCCCATTAGTCTCACTTCAGTTGTAGGTAAATTATTAGAGGGGATAATAGCGGATAGGATCGTTGACCATTTGGATTCCTACAAGCTGCTTGTGGACTCCCAACATGGGTTTAGACGGCATAGGTCGTGTCTCACCAACTTGCTCGAGTTTTTCCACGTCATGTTGGGTGAGTATGATAAGAGTAGGGCGATTGATATACTTTATCTCGATTTTCAGAAAGCCTTTGATAAGGTACCTCACCGCCGGCTAATGGCGAAAGTGCGCGCGCTGGGTATCGGTGGGGAAATAGGTAGGTGGGTTGAAAACTGGCTGAAGAATAGGCGGCAGAGGGTTGTAATTAAAGGGGCTAGTTCGGGTTGGGCCTCGGTCACTAGTGGGGTTCCTCAGGGTTCCGTTTTGGGGCCGCTGTTGTTTATCATTTACATAAATGATATCGACGGTGGCATCGTCAGTCGGATCGCCAAATTCGCTGATGACACCAAGCTTGGGGCCAATGTTGGGACGCCCGAAGCGATCGAGGAACTGCGTGCGGACCTAGGTAGGATAGGAGAGTGGTCCGAAAAATGGCAAATGCCGTTTAACTTGGGTAAATGCAAAGTGATGCACATTGGCTACGCCAATCCCAAGTCGGACTACTCGATGTTGGGGAATCATATCGAGGTGACTGATTTAGAAAAGGATTTGAGTGTGGTAATTAGCAGCGACCTTAAGTTTACGAAACAGTGCGTAGAGGTGGAAAAGAAAGCCCAGAAACTATTGGGTTATATCAGGAGGCAATTTCAGTTTCGGAACAAGGAGATTGTGCTCTCTCTCTACAATTCCCTTGTTCGGCCGCACCTGGAATATGCTGTGCAGTTCTGGTCGCCAACCCTCAGGAAAGATATTGAGAGGCTGGAGCGAGTGCAGGCGAGGGCCAGAAAGTTAATCCCTTCCGTTAGGCATATGGGCTACAATCGACGGTTACGCGCCCTGAACTTGTTTTCGCTTGAATCGGAGGCTGCGCGGTCAACTGATCGAGGTTTTCAGCTCTTACGCGGGTTCGCGATTTTAGAAGTATGTTTAGTTTAAATGATAACCCAACTCGCAACAATGGTTGGAAGTTGGATTTGAAACGGTTTAGGACTAGTGTGTGTGGAATTACTTTACGTATAAGATCTGTGACACGTGGAACAGGTTACCTTCGAAGTTGTGAACAGTTCCTCTGTGGATCAGTTCAAGAAAAGGTTAGACCAAATTTGCACACTATTTGAGTGTGTACAAAATTTTCCGTGGCACCCGTTGCCATTGGTACCTCCTCGGTATGGGCCGCAAGGCCTTTTGAGGTACTTCTTTTCCTTGTAACTCCTCCTCTCTCTCTCTCTCCTCTCTCTCTCTCTCTCTCTCTCTCTCTCTCTCTCTCTCTCTCTCTCTCTCTCTCTCTCTCTCTCTCTCTCTCTGGAGGGAGGCCAACGTGACCCCTATCTTTAAGAAAGGGGATCACGAAAGTCCAGGGAACTATCGTCCTATTAGTCTCACTTCAGTTGTAGGTAAATTATTAGAAAGGATAATAGCTGATAGAATCGTTGACCATTTGGATTCCCACAAGCTGCTTGGGGACTCCCAACATGGGTTTAGACGGCATATAGGTCGTGTCTCACCAACTTGCTCGAGTTTTTCCACGTCATGTTGAGTGAGTACGATAAGAGTAGGGCGATTGATATACTTTATCTCGACTTTCAGAAAGCCTTTGATAAGGTACCTCACCGCCGGCTAATGGCGAAAGTGCGCGCGCTGGGTATCGGTGGGGAAATAGGTAGGTGGATTGAAAACTGGCTGAGGAATAGGCGGCAGAGGGTGGTAATTAAAGGGGCTAGTTCGGGTTGGGCCTCGGTCACTAGTGGGGTTCCTCAGGGTTCCGTTTTGGGGCCACTGTTGTTTACCATTTACATAAATGATATCGACGGTGGCATCGTCAGTCGGATCGCCAAATTCGCTGATGACACCAAGCTTGGGGCCAATGTTGGGACGCCCGAAGCGATCGAGGAACTGCGTGCGGACCTAGGTAGGATAGGAGAGTGGTCCGAAAAATGGCAAATGCCGTTTAACTTGGGTAAATGCAAAGTGATGCACATTGGCTACGCCAATCCCAAGTCGGACTACTCGATGTTGGGCAGTAATATCGAGGTGACTGATTTAGAAAAGGACTTGGGTGTGCTAATTAGCAGCGACCTTAAGTTTACGAAACAGTGTGTAGAGGTGGAAAAGAAAGCCCAGAAACTATTGGGTTATATCAGGACGCAATTTCAGTTTCGGAACAAGGAGATTGTGCTCTCACTGTACAATTCCCTTGTTCGGCCGTACCTGGAGTATGCTGTGCAGTTCTGGTCGCTCACCCTCAGGAAAGATATTGAGAGGCTGGAGCGAGTGCAGGCGAGGGCCACAAAGTTAATCCCTTCCGTTAGGCATATGGGCTACAATCGACGGTTACGCGCCCTGAACTTGTTTTCGCTTGAAACTCGGAGGCTGCGCGGTCAACTGATCGAGGTTTTCAAGCTCTTACGCGGGTTCAACGATGTCGATTTTAGAATTATGTTTAGTTTAAATGATAACCCAACTCGCAACAATGGTTGGAAGTTGGATTTGAAACGGTTTAGGACTAGTGTGTGTGGGAATTACTTTACGTATAAGATCTGTGACACATGGAACAGGTTACCTTCGGAAGTTGTGAACAGTTCCTCTGTGGATCAGTTCAAGAAAAGGTTAGACGAAATCTTGCACACTATTTGAGTGTGTAAAGACATTTAGGACCTCAGTCTGCGGAAATTTCTTTTCCTATAAAATAGTTAATATCTGGAACCAACTTCCCTCAGAGGTTGTTTCCAGTCAAAGTGTAAATCTGTTTAAAAATAGGCTAGACAAAGTACTGAACACACTCATAGTTTAAGATTAAAACCTCAGAAAACTCTGCAGGAGTTCGCTTGCTCGGTGTCTCTGTGAGCAAGCTAAATATAGAGCTATTTATATATTCTCCACTTTCCTGTAAAATTTCCTTGGCTACTTTTCCAGGGTCAAGGTATTTTCTTCAACCTTTTTCCGTACCTGCCTCTGGCAGGGAGGGAGCGGAGAGTGGGGAGAGAGCCTTCTACTTTTCTATCCAGTTTTCTACTACTGCTAGGTTAGTTGAAAGAAAAATAAACTTTCACAAAATTTTCCCTGGCACCCGTTGCCATTGGTACCTCCTCGGTATGGGCCGCAAGGCCTTTTGAGGTACTTCTTTTCCTTGTAACTCCTTGTAACTCTCTCTCTCTCTGTGTGTGTGTGTGTGTGTGTGTGTACGGAAGTGAAGGCGAAGGTTAGGCTAGCGAAACGTAACGAAGAACTACGGGTGGCAAGCCTCTGCAATGGGAACCCTAAGGAGTTCTTCAGTTATGTTAATAGTAGAAAGCCCAATAGAAGCATGATAGGTCCGTTAAAGGACCGAAGAGGCGTTCTGCGGACCTCCGACGCGGGCATCGTCAGGCACGAAGGTCCTCGCCTGGATAGTGTTCGATGTACCGCGACAGTCGTTGCCGATAGAATAGACAAACTGAGCGCGTTTAAGGCTCCTGGGACAGACCAGTTTCTCCCCAGAGTGTTGCGGGAGGTCCGCGACCAGGTGGCTCCCCACCTGGCTACAGTCTTCAACAAATCGTTGGAGACGGGCCAGGTGCCTGGTGACTGGAGGGAAGCCAACGTGACCCATATCTTTAAGAAAGGGGATCACGAAAGTCCAGGGAACTATCGTTCCATTAGTCTCACTTCAGTTGTAGGTAAATTATTAGAGGGGATAATAGCGGATAGGATCGTTGACCATTTGGATTCCTACAAGCTGCTTGGGGACTCCCAACATGGGTTTAGACGGCATAGGTCGTGTCTCACCAACTTGCTCGAGTTTTTCCCCGTCATGTTGAGTGAGTATGATAAGAGTAGGGCGATTGATATACTTCATCTCGACTTTCAGAAAGCCTTTGATAAGGTACCTCACTGCCGGCTAATGGCGAAAGTCCGGGCGCTGGGTATCGGTGGGGAAGTAGGTAGGTGGATTGAAAACTGGCTGAATAGGCGGCAGAGGGTTGTAATTAAAGGGGCTAGTTCGGGTTGGGTCTCGGTCACTAGCGGGGTTCCTCAGGGTTCTGTTTTGGGGCCGCTGTTGTTTATCATTTACATAAATGATATAGACGGTGGCATCGTCAGTCGGATCGCCAAATTCGCTGACGACACCAAGCTTGGGGCCAATGTTGGGACGCCGGAGGCGATCGAGCAACCGCGTGCGGACCTAGGTAGGATAGGAGAGTGGTCCGAAAAATGGCAAATGCTGTTTAACTTGGGTAAATGCAAGGTGATGCACATTGGCTACGCCAATCCCGAGTCGGACTACTCGATGTTGGGGAGTAATATCGAGGCCACTGATTTGGAAAAGGACTTGAGTGTGCTAATTAGCAGCGACCTTAAGTTTACCAAACAGTGCGTAGAGGTGGAAAAGAAAACCCAGGAGCTGTTGGGTTATATCAGGAGGCAATTTCAGTTTCGGAACAAGGAGATTGTGCTCTCTCTCTACAATTCCCTGGTCCGGCCGCACCTGGAGTATGCTGTGCAGTTCTGGTCGCCCACCATCAGGAAAGATATTGAGAGGCTGGAGCGAGTGCAAGCGAGGGCCACAAAGTTAATCCCTTCCGTTAGGCATATGGGCTACAATCGACGCTTACGCGCCCTGAACTTGTTTTAGCTGGAAACTCGGAGGCTGCGCGGTCAACTGATCGAGGTTTTCAAGCTCTTACGCGGGTTCAACGATGTCGATTTTAGAAGTATGTTTAGTTTAAATGGTAACCCAACTCGCAACAATGGTTGGAAGTTGGATTTGAAACGGTTTAGGACTAGTGTGTGTGGGACTTTTTTTACGTATAAGATCTGTGACACGTGGAACAGGTTACCTTCAGAAGTTGTGAACAGTTCCTCTGTGGATCATTTCAAGAAAAGGTTAGACGAAATCTTGCACACTATTTGAGGGTGTAGAAAATTTTCCGTGGCACCCGTTGCCATTGTTACCTCCTCGGTATGGGCCGCAAGGCCTTTTCAGGTACTTCTTTTCCTTGTAACTCCTTGTAACTCTCTCTCTCTCTCTCTCGTGAAGGACTTTTTAATAAATTTTTCACCTTCGTTTCTTATTTATGAATCTATCTTGATTTTGGTGTCGTTTCTTGCATATACGTAGTTTGTGTCCTAAAATGTGACGAAGTAATTTAGAACATGTTTACCACCGAATGTAGAAAATTAAACAGAGAGAGAGAGAGAGAGAGAGAGAGAGAGAGAGAGAGATATGTGTGTGTTTTGAATCAAGTAATTTTGTATTTTGTTATTGCAAAATATTTTTCTGTTTTACAAGATATGTGTTTTTCAAAACATGGTTCAAGACATGCATGTTTTTGGAAATTGATAAAATTGTCTGTTACAGAATATACAAAAATCATTCTTTCATTTCTATAAAACAAATTGGATCTTTTCGGTTTGACGGACTGCGGGAAAAAAAACAACAAAAAAAACAGCTTTTTATTCGGTTAATGTTTATTACATTTCATAATAATATATTTTAATTCAAAGAAGTGAAAAATAGTATCAAGAAAATAGTGTTGAGTGGAAAAAAAACAAAAAATAAGATATTACTAGCAGAAGCGCGTAAAATTATTGAATGCCCGGTTAGGTCAACTGTATGTCCTTCACGACTGGTTAGGTTAAGTCGTGATATTTTTGTTAGTTTTGACAGTAAACTAATGAAAATATCACGACTTAACCTAACCAATCGTCGAGGGCGTACAGTTGACCTAACCGGGCATTCAATTAACCTAACCATTTGGAAGAGTCTAGTGTTTGACGGTCCCGTAGCCATGACTCAACACGGGGCTCCAAAACCGGCGCGACGGTCGCGTAGCCTACAAGCTGCGGGACCATCGCGAGTTCTGGAACCACTTCAAAATTATCTCTGTATATAAAGTTGAAATCGGATAATGTTTGTTCGTTTGTGTATCTTCTCATTCCGGGAAATTATTAAAATTAATAATATTATTAAAATAAAATAAAATTGACCCTGTTGATTTAAACGTTTAAGCGTGATATTTTTACTACGGGCATCTGTTAGTAATATCTTATTTTTTATGTTATTTTTTCCACTTTGAACTCTACTTTCTTGATACTATTTTTCATTTCTCTGAACTAAAATGTATTATTCTGAAATGTAATAAACATTAACTAAATAAAAAGCTTTTTCTTTCTTTTTTCCGGCAGGGCATCAAACCGAATACATCTAACAAATTATTTAATACAAAACATGCGTTGTTCTCTCTCTCTCTCTCTCTCTCTCTCTCTCTCTCTCTCTCTCTCTCTCTCTCTCTCTCTCTCTCTCTCTCTCTCTCTCTCTCTCTCTCTCTCATTTTATATATATACAGGGTGGGAGAAAAGTCTTTTAGGATTTTATATATACAAGTAATTTGTTAATAATAAGTAGATTCCAATGATACCACTGAAGTGTATGCAATATTTGTCAAAGCAACTATACAAGGCCAGGAATGACCCCTAGACTAGAACAGAAAGTCCCTAGGCCTCAGCTCCAGTTAGCGCCATGTCAGTAAGGATGGAATACAGCAATGAAGAAAAAATGTATCTTGTATCGTGTTATTTCTTATAATAATTGTGAAGAAAGTTTGCGTTTATTTCAAGGAAAATATAATAAATCACCACCAAATGCAACCACTCTTCCATGCTGGAAGCTCAAACTTTTGGAAACAGGGAGCCTTGTAAAAGATCGTCCAAGAAGCGAAAGGCCAGTAACAGCGACAGGAGACAACAACAAAGATAATGTCCTGGCCACTTTTCAAGTCAATCCAACGACTTCAACGAGGAAAGTCGCAGAGGAATTGGGTATTTCCAAATTTTCAGTAGCAAAAATATTGAAATCACAGGAGTACCACGATTACAAACCCATTTACTCTCACCTCATACGACGATGATTCTGATTGGCGGCTGCAGTTTGTTGAAACAATGAGACAAAAGTTCAACAGTGATCCAGATTTCCTTGGAAAGATTAAATTTTCAGATGAATGCGTCTTCGGTTTAAATCCCAAAATACGATTGGGTAAACCCACTAAAACGGTTACACTAATAGTCTGGTTGCACTGGTTATTCAGGACTCGTTTCCTTTGACATATCGAGTGACGTTGGCAGGAATTGGCTTTATCAACATGATGGAGTACCACCACATTACTCTCTAGCTGCCCGTGAGATTCTGGATACGAACCTTGAAGAAAGATGGCTTGGGCGGAGAGGTCCCATCGAGTGCCCAGCTAGATCACTTGATTTAACCCCATGTCATTTCTGGCTTTGGGCTTATTTGCATGACAAACTCTACACTACTGGTTTCATCTATCCAAATGTGAATTCCCTTGGCCGCAGAATAGATGAAGAACTGAAAAGGATCCCACTCTCTATATTCAGAAGAACAATGACAGAGAGAATCCAAAAATGTATCATAGCGGATGGAGAACACTTTGAAGATTAAATTACAATTTAACAAAATATTTGTATGAATAAAATTCTTATAGACTTTTTGTTTGATTTGTTCAATCAATTGAACATTATCTGTATAATGTTGTTAACTAAATAGTTGTATGTATAAAATCCTTAAAGACTTTTCTCCCACCCTGTATATATAACAAGCTTCACCTTTGTGAAATGAGGAATCAACGCACGGAACATTTGAACGGCTGAAAGTATATAAATCGATTCCTTTGTTCCATAATAAGTGCCAAGTTTATAAAATAACTGATTTGCTTAATAATGCACGGAAATCAATTTTATTTAATGGCTTAAATATACCTAAAACAATAGTTGCTGCAATTATGAGCCAGAACAAAAGGAAGGCAGGAGTTGAACCTCAATTAATTGAATGGAAAAGTTGGAAGTAAAATGAAAGCAATTGCAAAAGGCTACGTCATGGCCAATGTCGTGATATTGGGTATAGGCAGTGTTGGATGGGGAACGGCCTCTGCGTCCAGGTTATATTGCGACCCGTGGTTAGGATCTCATGTAAATCTATACTGTACAGTAAATCTTCTCCGTCATAAGACGATAGATATTTCGAATTATGTTAAAAAAAAACATCATATAAACAAAACAGAACCACTAAATATATGTAAAAAAGAGTCTAAGAAACCCTCATCAGACATTCAATGAGAACTTGAGTACAATAACATTAATATATTCGCTAGAACAGTGTGAAGAGGACTTCTTGAGAAATGCCTCTTCTAACTGCTCAGATGAATATTAAACGCCTTCTGTGGGCAGATAACATCGAAACTATAGTTTTAAAGACTGGAAAAGGGTGTGCAACACCAAATATAAATACATATTTAATGTATTTTTGTTACGTCGTGATCTGCTGGAAGAGATAAGAACTAGAACTGAGGAGGCTTTCGGACAAAGGGTAGCTACGGAAACAGTGGAAGAGGTTTGGGTTGAGTTTAGGAGAACGATGGAAGGAATACAGCGAGATGTGATTGGAGAAAGGGCAGTTGGAGGGTCATAAAAGAAAAAGACGGCATGGTGGACCCAGGAGGTAAAGGAGGCAGTGACAGATAAGATGCGTGCTTTTAGGAGATGGCTTAAGGATAGAAATGAGCAAACAAGGCAAGAATATGTCCAAATGAGAAATCACACCAACGAGGTTAAAAGAAGAGCGAAACGCTCTGTGTGGGAGAAAATAGGTAGAGACTTAGAAGAGGATTTTCAAGGCTCGAAGAAGTTACTGTATAGCATGGCTAAAAAGTATGAAAATGGAGAAAGCAAGAAAACAACATTGGCGATTAAAAATGCACATGGTGAAGTCCTCACTTATAAAAGCGAGGTGGCCGTACGCTGGAACGAATACTTTAAACATCTTTTGAATAACGAGAACTAATATGATGAGGTGAGACGAGAGGAGTGGGTAAATCATGAAGAGCATGAGGGGGACACAGAGATCACTAGAGAGGAGGTTATTCAAGCACTAAAGAGGATGAAGAATAATAAAACTCCCGGACCGGATGCAATTGTCACAGAAACACTAAAAGCAGTTGGTGACCCTGCTGTGGACTGGCTGCTACGCATTTTCCAGGTGGTCTGGTCGCAGGGAATTGTACCGGCAGAATGGGGCAGAGCAATTATATGTCCTATATATAAAAAGAAGGGAAGTGAGCAGGAATGTCAAAACTACCGTGGCATATCTTTGATGTGTCACGTGGCAAAAATATATGAAAGGATTTTGGAACATAGAATACGAAACATACTGGAACCTGGGTTACTGGAGTATCAATGTGGCTTTCGTGCAGGCCGGAGTACTATAGATCAAATTTCAGCCATAAGACAATATCCTGAGAAGAGCCGAGAATTCAATTTGGACCGCTTCATATGTTTTTGGGATTTGGAGAAGGCATTTGGTAGTGTGCCCAGGGAGAAGCTGTGGGTAGTTCTGAGTGAGAGAGTGCCACCCAGGCTTCTGAGAGCAGTAATGAGCACCTATAGGGTCTCTCAGAGCACGGTGGTGGGATCGGAGGAGTGGTTTGATGTAAGTACAGGAGTTAAACAAGGGAGTGTTCTGTCACCCATTTTATTTATTGCCTACATCAACAGGGTTATGGTACACATAACTGAGGAAATTGAAAAGGAAATAAAAATTTTTGGATATGCTGATGATGTAGCTGTTGGGACTAACACAGCACAATCCTTGGAGAGAATTATGCAGAGGTGGGATGAGAGATTGAGGGAGTATCGACTGAAACTGAATTATGATAAAACAATATATAGTGGGAACGAGGGGAGCGAGTGAAGATGGAATCTTTGTTGAGGGAAGGGAAATGAAAAAGATGGACACATTTAAATACCTTGGTAGTGTGATAGCAAATGATGCGGGTATGGATGCAGAGGTGAATGAAAGAATTGCTAAATATAGCAGAAATGTTTCCTTCCTGTACCCGCTATTGAAAGATCAAAACATCCCTAAAAAGTTAAAGACGCATATATACTCAACAATATTGAAACCAATCTTACTATACGGCAGCGAGACTTGGGCCCTAAACACAAGGACGAGGGGAAAACTGCAAGCAGCTGAAATGAGGGTCCTGAGATTGATAGGAGTAGTAAGTAGATTGGATAAAATAATGAACACTGAACTAAGAAGGCGATTGGGTGTAACTTCGGTTAATGAGAATAATGAGAGGAACCAACTGAGATGGTACGGGCATGCCCAACGAATGCCGATGGAAAGGACAGCAAGAAGAATGCTGGAATGGGCCCCTCAAAACAGAAGACCAGTTGGAAGACCCAAGATCTGATGGATGGATAACATCAAGAGTGCTGTCGAGAAGTGTGGAATCAGTCTCCAACGGGCGAACTTGATGTGTGGAGATCGTGAGGCATGGAGGGGTCTCGTCCGAGGGCTCCCAACTGACAGACCGCTATCTAATTGTAGCACCTCAATTTTTGTACACAAACGGAACAAACACCAGCAACCTTGAAATGCGACTCATTACTGAATATAACCAGAAAAACATAAATAGAAACTGTGGCCATGTTCTATAAAGAAGAGTCGAAAAACCATGAATGAAATTATCCTGAATTCCAAACCAAAACACGGGTTACCTACAATTTATTTATTATATAATATATGTTGTTTACCAAATTAGTATATAAAATATATCTCGCATTTCGCGTATAATTTTAGGGAAGTTAAAACTTGTTTTCAGTATAACTGCTGGCAATGAAAAGAAGAATATTGCTTTCTTACCTTTCTTACCAGGCGCCTGGTAGACCTAAAGCAGTCTATCAGGTGTCCACTACAAAATACCCACAGAAGGATAAGGTCTTGTTTTTCATACCATGAACTTGGGGATGCAAATATGCTTTCCCTGTGGAAAGCATGATGAATAGCTTCTATGGTTTAGAAACAAAAAATGAATCATCTAACATGTCTTTGTCGCACATCCAAAATTACAAGAAAGCTTTTCAATACAAGAACACTGAACTGATGGACTGACCATGAAATTTCCCTCATTTAAATCCCATAGTCTATAGCAGGGGTGGCCAAGTTTCCTGGACCCAAGAACCACATACGACGTTTTTCAGATGTACGAGAGCCGCAAAATATTTTAAAAAGAATTTAATTATTAAAAACATATGTACATATACATATAGTTATACTCACATTATTAAATTGTTTAATTACTGCTTGTAGAAGGCTTAGTTTGGGTCTTCATTTTGGCTGTTAATGCTTTAAAGTCTGGCTGATGTGATGGTAAGGCGGTATGAAGAAGCTCAGTCAGGTGTTCGTTAGTGAGGGCAGCACGATGTTTTGACTTTACAAACTTCATTACCGAGAAGAGTGCTTCACAGCAATAAGTTGTCCCAAAACCTGAGATAAGTCGGAAACTGGTTTTCCTGAGGTGGGGATACTTTGTCTCTGGTACTTGCTTCCAAAACTCAACTGCAGATAAGCTTTTATGTATCAACTTTAAACCCACGTCCTCCTGTAGCTCCAAAAGTTCTGTTTGTATTGAAGCAGCTTCCGTAACAAAAGGTGTTGTAACAGGACAGCCATCGTTGACGACATCAATCAGGAAAGGATTTACAAGAAATTCGAAGCATAGTTTTAGCTTTTTTAGTTCATCAAACCTGAACTGAAAATCAATTAGTCCTTCTAATTTACCTTTGTATTCCTCCAATTTACTATCTTTTCTTTCAATATCAAGAAAAGTGTTTGCTCTGTTTTTCAGGTGGGGAAAGTGGTCATTTTTTTTTTGTTACTAGATCTTTTTGGAAGAGCTTTATTTTATTCTGGGAACTGAAAACTGTCTGTGTAGAGTCAGAAATGACCTTATCCTTTCCCTGAAGTGCCAAATTTAGATTTTGAAGGTGTTGTATTACATCAGTAAAAAACATCAGATCCTGCACCCATTCGTGATCTTCTAATTGTGGGTATGACTTTCCCTTTTCGTTCACGAAATCAATGATAGGCTCCAACAGTGCAACAAACCTATTCAGGATTACTAATTGATAACCACCTTACAATACAGTAGAATGAAAGGTCATCTGGCTTATCTTGAAGATCCAGCTCCTCGATAAAATTTCTAAACGCTCGGTGCGTTTTTGCATTTGAACGAATGAAATTCACAATTTCTAGAACACATTTCATAACACTGTCATACCTAAAGTACTTGCTTACCAAATGACCACGGTGAATGATACAGTGAATAAAGAGAGACACAGGATACTTGGGATCGCGTGTCAAGAGCAACTAGGCCTACATTTTGTCCTACCATAGCTGGTGATCCATCTGTTGCAACACTGACAAGTTTATTCAATGGTATTTGAGCATTTATAATGCTCGTCAAGTGCGTTCTTTATGTCAACCCCTCTGGTGGTTTCTCTTAGGGGTCATTAAGTCAAGAGTTCTTCGTTTCCATCGCCAATAACATAACGAAACAAATATCGCCAGTTGCGGGTTATCTTTAATATCTGTGGATTCATCGAGGGCCAAACTGAATGCAACAGAATTCTTCAAATCGCTCTGCAACGAGCATGTAATTTCAGCACTGATCTGGGAAATACGTCTCTCTGTAGTGTGGCGGGAAATAGAAATACTTGCTATTTGTTCTCGAAGCTTTGTGTTATCTGGAGCGAGAATTGCAGTAACATAGGCAATATTCTCCACTACTGTAGGGAAGTTGAGCACGAGCAATATTCCATGCCATAACAAAACTAGCTTCAGTAGTTAAGTCAGCGGTCTTACACAATGATGAAAGTACAGTTTGTTGGGCAACTAGGCTAGATTTCAACATTGTTAACTTAGTCTTCCGCAATTCTGATTTGGGAGGAAATTCCATAATAAAATTTTTATGGTTAGTTTCATGATGACGCTTTAAGTTATTGGCTTTAAAGTGATTGAGTGCCACGTGGCGGATAAGACACACAGGTTTCCCACCCTTAACAGTAAAGGCAAGCTCTCTCATTCCTGTTTAAAAAACTCTTTTCTTCTTCATATTTCCGTTCTTACACTTTGTCTGCTCAGTCATTTTAATCAACTAAGGGGTTGTATAACTTTTACTTGTATAGCTGAGAAAAATAGACACTATTTGATCTAAGAAGCCAATTTTAAAACACACTCGTTACTACACGCGGCCCGCAGGGTAGTTCGAGGGCTGCTGGACACTGGTGAGTGGCGATTGGTGTTAATTGCGTAATTATCCCGCTTAGTGCCTGTCACGCAAAAGAAATTGTCGTACGCATGACGCATTTTATTGTCAATTCAATTTTCCCTCGTTTTTTTTTTTCATATTTTTTTTTATTATGTGAAAAAAAAATTATATTTGTATTATGAATTTTGTCTTTTATGATAAATACAATAAAAACCAAAATTGTCTCGCGAGCCGCAGTTAACAACCTCGAGAGCCGCATGCGGCTCGCGAGCCGGGTTTGGCCACCGTTGGTCCATAGGCTATGCTCAAGTATCGAACACGAAAAGAAGACCCTTTAACAACAAAAGACATACTTGTGGGACGCCTTCTCGAGTGCTGGTTCAAACACTCCGAAATAATGAATATCTGCAGGTCTCTCATTGAATCCATAGCTCGACATTCCGTTCTATTTTATCGGGAAATGGTCACACAAAGTACAGAAAAAAATTTCCTTGTAATTACTTTGTCATGACTTTCTTTGATCCAATCGTACTACACGATATCTCTAGCAATGAAAAATCTAAACAATAAAGATCTGACATCAATATGGTTCCAGTAAAAATAAACAAATTAGTGTCCGATGAAATTGCAATACCACTCAGTAAGCTAATGGAAACTAAAGGAAGCTAAAGGAAACTAGAGTATGCTCTGTATTGCCAACTTTAAGTAAAGTATTTGAAACAACTGTATAAAGTAAACTTACTAAATTCTTAATTAAATGCGACATTGTAACTAAAACATAATTTGGGGTTAGAGGTGAACATTATTAGGGTGTCCCATTTTTCACTTTTTTTAAAAATATCAATTTCCATACTTTTTTCTTGTTAGAACTGGTCCACTGAATACAACTATATCAAAAGAAAATCTTTTCTGAATTTTAGGGGTCCCCCACCTCCCTCGAAATATTTTGCGCTCTCGGAATGCAAAAATTGGCATTTTGGGGAGTACATTTGACACTGAGGAGCCAATTATTTATACAACACCTACATATTTGGTACAAAATGATAGCTACATTCATGCACCTAACATTAAGATCCATCAAAAGTGTTTAATAAATGAATAAGTACTTATAATTAATATTCTTTCATTATAGTAGGTCGAAATTAAGGGTAAATATTTTTAGGTCGGCTCCCTATGTTTATTTACTCTATATTTCCAATAAATTATTATTTATTATATATTTTTATTTATGTAGTTTTATGCAGTATTGTTAATAATTTAGATAATATATATTAAATTTATATTTTTCAGTTTTATGAAAAATTTTGGAGATAACATAGTACTGTTATGATACTGCCCTCTCGTGGCGTTTCTGCTCAACACACAGTATTTGTGTTGTCAGTTGTTGTCCTGTAGAAGTGTTGTGTGTTTGTAGGCTCACAACAGTACTTTAGATATGGCTAGTAGTAAGCCAGTGCTCAAAAAAGATATAACAACTTATGATTCAATATTAGGTAAACTCAAAGATGATATATCATACATACTGAAGAAGGCTGTGCTTCCAACAAATGGTGATGTCACAAGATATTTTTTCTTTCTGAGAAGACAACAAATCAGTCGGAGAAATGTCTCAAAGGAGGAAAATATAAAAATTGTTTTACGAAAAGTTAGATGTATCTGGAAAAAGGCAGGCATTCCCTCGAAAGACATCGCTAAACATAAATCACCAAGAATGATGATACTTGATTTAATAAATAAACATGATAACTTGATTAAACATAGAAATAGAAAAAAAATATGAGTGCGAAAAGCAAAATTTCTTGGATCATATGTAAATTATTCGACATTTCGACCCAAAATGCTGTTGAAGAAATTCGAAAGGATTCAATGAAATCTACAGATCAGAAGACTGAAGATATCGCATTTTTAGAAGATCAGCGAGGTGAGAGGAAATACTGTTTGGGTCCAATTGACAAAGGATACGTTGCAAAGGTGTTCAGAAAACAGGTCAGGATTCGTGAAGAGAAAAATCGAACAATGAAAGAAGAACAACGCCAATCTTTAGGAAAAAAAGGTAAGTGTGAAGAGCGCGAAAATACATTTGACAGTGATTCAGGAGATGACGCGGCAGATGAAGACTTCTCTCCCAAGCCAGGTCCATCAAAGAAGGCTGTAAACGTGCTTAAGTCAAACCTAATATCAAATACAGCAGATCGCCTAGGCAACGCAGTGGGACAACGCAGTGGCTTTGCTTCAGTAGTTGCAGCAGAGTGTGGGAAAAATATTGCAGAAATGAGTATTTCAAAAAGTACGGCAGGTCGAGCAGCTAAAATAACAAGGAAAAGAAAGGCAGGATCCATCAGAGAGGAATTTATTGCTCCTGAATATGTTTTGATTCACTGGGACAGCAAAATGATTGGTGGTCTATCAAATGAGAAAGAAGAGAGATTGGCGATTCTTGTTACTGGAGGTAGGGATGTGGAAAAGTTACTCTCCGTGCCGAAAATCGAAAATACAAC
The DNA here is from genome assembly GCA_023014485.1 of Bathynomus jamesi. NCBI lineage: Eukaryota > Metazoa > Arthropoda > Malacostraca > Isopoda > Cirolanidae > Bathynomus > Bathynomus jamesi. The sequence goes on from JAJOZX010002503.1 coordinate 335,345, forward strand.
AGAACTGACACAAGCATCAGCAGTTGTAGAGTCTATGTTTAGCTGGAAATTGGAGAATAATGTGTATGGCATGGTTTTTGATACCACTGCTTCCAATTCTGGCTGGGTAAAAGGAGCTTGCATAAAAGTAGAAGACCAGTAAATGAAGATTTCAAGAAATTCAAAGAAAACGATTGGAAGAATATTGACACCAAACAACCTCATAAGCATCTTGAAATAAAAGATCGATATCTGTGGAATTTAAAAGAGGAAAACATCAAATATATGAAAGATGTCCTTAACAATAAAAGGAGTCTTCCCCGAGATGACTATAGGGAAGTTGCTGAAACAACACTTCTGATTCTTGACGTAGTCCCTTCACGAGGAACGCACTGGATGAAGCCTGATTGCATTTCATCACGCAAGATGGATGGCAGCTATATTTTATATACATAAAATGTATGCTTTCTGCAATCAAATTGGGTTTGACTCAATGACCATTTATAAGCTTGAAAGGATGTGTATCTTTACGACACTTTTCTATGGAAAGTATTAGCTTTCGTGCAGAAACGCAGTTGATGCCCCTGTAAATGATCTCGACTTTTACAGGGAAATGGTTCGCTACAAGCAAATAGACAGTGATGTCGCTGAAACAGCTTTAAACACTTTTAAAGGTTATTATTGGTACCTAACTGAGGAACTTACACCAATGGCTCTCTTTGGTTCTTTGAGCAATGAAGATAAGAGCATGATGGCAAAAGAACTATTACATTCTGTTCATCCTAAAGACTTTCATATAGGCCAACCTGTCTTCCCCATTTTGAAACAGAATGTTAAGCTCCACCAACTTATTGGTTCCAAGTCTTGGTTTTTCTTTCGCTAACTAGTACTAGACTCAACAGGCGACTGGCTTAAAAAGCCTGTTCTTATGTGGGAAACTGATGAAGATTATATCAGGATGAAGAATATAATTTCTTTTGCAAAAGTTGTTAATAATACGGCGGAACGGGGAGTTAAATTGATGCAAGATTTCTATGGCACATGCAAGGATGAGAATGAAATTCAGAACTTCTACAGGTTGTTGAAGAAAACAGGCGTATGATCCCTGTTGTTTCAAAGAAAATATTAATCAATATGACAAAAAGACAAGACTAGTTAGGCCTAAGTAATATACCATTCTAATGTTATGTTTCTTTTTAGTTGTATATTGGAAAGCTATATATTTTGTATTTTATTAACTTTATTCCTTTTATCTTGTAAAAGTATATTTTGATTTATGCAATGATTAAAAAAAAAAAAACGATGGGGCTTTGCAAAGTTGTTCCCACTTTGATAGCATAAGTTGAATTTATCTTTGTTCGATTTTTCATCCTATCTTATCAAAGCCCATCGCCGTGGAGCTGCATTAGGATGATGCTCTGTGAGTGGCGGTAACACTCGTGTTAAAAATGAGATATTAGAAATAACTTTCAAATAATTTTGGTAAAAATTACTCGTGATTTTTTTCCATGAGGTAACATTTTTGTGGTAAAAAGTTCCTGTAATGAATCGATTTTGATGTACAAATTCTTTTTCATTTATTAAACACTTCCGATGGGTGTTTTAATGTTAGGTGCATGAATGTAGCTATCATTTTGCACCAAATATGTAGGTGTTGTATAAATAATTGACTCCTCAGTGTCAAATTACTCCCCAAAATGCCAATTTTTGCATTCCGAGAGCGCAAAATATTTCGAGGGGGGTGGGGGACCCCCTAAAATTCAGAAAAAGATTTTCTTTTGATATGGTTGTATTCAGTGGACCAGTTCTAACAAGAAAAAAAGTATGGACATTGACATTTTCAAAAAAAGTGAAAAATGGGACACCCTAGTGAACATACAGTACAACGGAAAATGCCATGAACATGCTATTAGAAAATGTCTAATAGAACCTAAACAGCGTAAAACACTGCATTGATCTTCCTTCACTTGTCAAAAGTATTTGGTATACTTTCGCATGAAATCTTATCGAATAAACTTCACATATACGGAATAAGAGGAAATATCATCGATTGGTTTAAATCCTATCTATCAAATCGTCATCAGTACATCATATTAAAAAATAATTAATTTATCCGACAAAGCGATGCTAACTCGTGGAGTCCCACAAGGATCTATTCTTGGCCCATTACTATTTCTAATTCACGTCAACGATTATCATCTCTTAACCACATTAAATTGCAAATGATAACAGACTTACTTCTTCCCATCATAACTCAGACTTTCTGATTAATGAAACGAATTAGAAATTAGAAAAGGCAATTAGAAAATGTGTATAAATGGATGTACGCCAATAAACTCTTATTGAACTTTATAAAGTCTTCTTTTATGATTATTACCACAAAACATATTAATACAAACTGTCAAATAAAAATTGGGAATACTATTTTTGCGAGGGTAAATGGGGTTAAAGCACTTGGCATTAATTTAGACGAAAAACTAAATTTCAAAAGACATGTTAAACATATCAAATCCAAAATATCAAGATTTCTCTTCACGTTATTTAAACTAAAAAAGGCCCTTCCTCAAAACGTACGCCTTATCCTATATTATTCCTTCATCCATCCACATTTATTACATCGCATTATAACATGGAGTAGCTCAAAGAAATATATAAAACATCTTTTGGAAGTAATTCACAAAAAATGTCTGCAACCACTCTCGAATAATGACAACCGACAAAGTCACACTTCGCCCAATGTTTAAAGCGCTAAATATTTTAAAACTAAATGACTTATACAGATTCAGTGATGCTGTCAGTATTTAATGAAAATCAACATACATCACTCATTCAAAGAGCAATGACGCCCCATCAAATACACCATCGTTTTAACACGAGAGTGCCCAGGGATTTTATACACAAATCTAACTATACAATAAGAACTGCAGAAAATGCACTCTTTCAAAAGAGCAGATGTATAAAATGCAATTCCTATGCATATCAGGCAGGCTTCATCACTAAATGCATTTCGCAAATCACTAAAAAAAAAAAAAAAACACCACATTAGCTCCTACTAATGTACGGTATATGTTCACTACTGCCATTTTTACTGCAGTAATGAAGTTCCCATTTTATAATCAACTATTTAAATATGCTAATTTGATTAAGCACTTTTAATTTCGTAATTTATTAATTTTTATACTTTTCATTAAGCATCATTTATTTTCTACTAAATATAAATAAATCATTTAATTTAAAAATTATGTAAACCTTTTGGAAACTTTATATTGTATTTTTTATTATTATTATTATTATTATTATTACTATTACTTGCCACTTTCACTTTTTTATGTAATAAATAAACTAAATGCCATTAATTTTGCCTAAAAAGCCTCCATGCTTCCACGGGCATATATTCAGATAAGAGTACTGCGAATATATTAATGTCAAATCTAAAATATCATCAAATATCTGAAAAGTGTAAAATTCTGTCATTTGTATTATTTTCTGAATAAAGATTTTTGAATTTTGAATTTTTTAAATTTTGTTTAAGCCTAACGTATCCCTGCTTTTCCAGTTTCAAAGGCATAAGAGAAACACAGTTACTGTTCCGTACTTTTTGGCCACTACTGTACCTCACAGCCCAGTGTATCCCGACTTTCGTAGTCGATGGTACAGTATATTATCATATACTGTATGCTGCAGTTCAAATATATTCAAATGCATACTCTCATATACTCGTATGAGATTAAGAACCTACCGTATTTTCGCTGAATTGGTCTGTGATTTAAACATTAATACTAATAATAATGGCATACTACATACATACATACATACATACATACACATACATAGAGTATATATGTCTTTCATAATGTTCAAAATAAGTTTTTATTCATTCTGAGAAAAGTTTGTGGTCTTTTTTTAATAAACTTTCAAAATTCATTTTTTTATCTCAAAGAAACATAAAAGATGAAAGTATCGTATTTTTCTTCGCAACAATTTACTTAACATATTTGCTCAACCTGCAGGATTCGCCAGAAAGAAGTCCCTGCATGAATTTGAGTTTCGAATTTTTTTGGAGTGAAGATATTATTTGCGACGCATCTTCTCCTCAGAAAGATGGAATAGCTATATAAATATTTTTTTCTTACAATCCGAAATTATTTTGATGTGAACTTTGTTAAAAATAAAGGATATAATAACGAGTCACCTTTTACTACTCAATAAAGTACAAAAAACACCATTTTATTTTTATCCTTATGGAAATATTATTTACCATAATTTGAGTCTAAAATTTTGAAAATTTGATTAATTGATCACGATTTTAACCCCATCACTGCTACAAACCTTATTTTATTTCGTATTCAGGAAGCAACCGCTGCATCAGCTCATCTTTCCACCACAAACAGGAAATCGGCCAAAGCCTATACATACATTCATACGTAGTTCATCAATATTCATGTAACAGCTGCACCGTTCTTTGTATTGGCGGTATGGCCTTACAAAACAAGAAAAAATGAATACGTAAACTTTTCAAATTTTCGGCTAAAATTCCAGAAATATATCACATTCTGAGGGAAAGTATGCACTTATATGGAATTCACAATTCTTTTCTCAATTTTCAGCTATTTTACTAATTTCTGGCTAAAATTTTAATGACTATAAATTCGTGGATTGTATCTATCGAACTTCATATTATTTTTATTTATTATTCACATTCTTTATTCATATTGTGCTTTTGATTATTCCAAAAATCTTCTTCCAATATGTGGTGTTTAAAAAGAAACGATGCCACGAACTAAAACTTTACTACATTTAGGGTTAAAACGAAACACTCGTAAGCGAGTTAAAGCAATTGTCTGAAGTGGTCTCATCTCTCTTCAAAGCAGACCTGGACACGCTGATTCATGTCGTTAAAAACACACACTGTAATTCATTCGCCTGTACGTTATGGATGACGGATGACACGAGAAATATCTGTTTCTAATTCGCCTGAAATGTGTGGATTGTTTATATACACGGTGTTTTTAAGTCTGACACGGAAATAAAACTCTGGAGCGTTATACATACGCTATATGCGCGTAAAGTATTAAGGATTCATCACAGTTTCTTTTGGAACAATCTTTATATCTGGATGACCGTGTTCAATCCAAAAAAATTTCCCTTACAAAATAGCTGGAAGATTCAGTTTTCTTCTTCTGGAATAGTTTTCCAAAGGTGAGGGCTTCTTGCTAGAAGTTTAGTTTAAAATTCCTGAATTTATACAGGTATCTCGCAAAGAAGATGAAGATACCTGCATGATTACAATGACGTCGTGAACATTATCTTTCAAGTATTTCAAAATTCCAGACATCCTGAGCACAACAAAACCGAACACACCAAAAAGTTCGAATCACTCCTCATCCTTTAAAAAGTCGTTTACATAAATATGGCCAAATTGCAGGAAACACGTTGCATAAATTCAACTATTCATTTTCATTTGTACTCTTAAGTACAACCGTCAACATGAAAAAGGACTCATTATTTTAGTTCACAAAAAACGTGGATAAAAATGGAGTTCCAAGGCATCCCCTTGTAAAACAACAACGATCGTATATCTGATGTATTCCGTTATTAAAACTTTATATCGCGCTATTAATGGTAAATGTTAAAATTAGTTTCTCATTCAAATGTGGTTAAATTTGCTTTAAAAATTATCAAAGTTTTAAAAGCTGATTTTATTTATTGGTTTTGTTTCTTTAATATTAGGCGAATTTTTAATTTATTCAGTAGTGTAATTTTACGCTATACTGAATGTGGCAAAACGTGAAAATGACGTCACAACGTCTCTCTCTCTCTCTCTCTCTCTCTCTCTCTCTCTCTCTCTCTCTCTCTCTCTCTCTCTCTCTCGTATGTCCGCCTGTGTAGGGAAGTGAAGGCGAAGGTTAGGCTAGCGAAACGTAACGAAGAACTACGGGTGGCAAGCCTCTGCAAGGGGAACCCTAAGGAGTTCTTCAGTTATGTTAATAGTAGAAAGCCCATTAGAAGCATGATAGGTCCTTTAAAGGACGGAAGCGGCGTTCTGCGGACCTCCGACGCGGACATCGCTAATGTGCTTAATGAGTACTTTGCGGGAGTGTTCACCAGGGAGGATACCCGCGTCATCCCCGAGCCAGCTGTGAGGCACGAAGGTGCTGGCCTGGATAGTGATAGATGTACCGCGACAGTCGTTGCTCATAGAATAGACAAACTGAGCGCGTTTAAGGCTCCTGGGCCAGACCAGTTTCTCCCCAGTGTTTTGCGAGAAGTGCGCGACCAGGTGGCTCCCACCTGGCTACAGTCTTCAACAAATCGTTGGTGATGGGCCAGGTGCCTGGTGACTGGAGGGAGGCCAACATGACCCCTATCTTTAAGAAAGGGGATCACGAAAGTCCAGGGAACTATCGTCCTATTAGTCTCACTTCAGTTGTAGGTAAATTATTAGAAAGGATAATAGCTGATAGAAAAGTTGACCATTTGGATTCCTACAAGCTGCTTGGGGACTCCCAACATGGGTTTAGACGGCATAGGTCGTGTCTCACCAACTTGCTCGAGTTTTTCCACGTCATGTTGAGTGAGTACGATAAGAGTAGGGCGATTGATATACTTTATCTCGACTTTCAGAAAGCCTTTGATAAGGTACCTCACCGCCGGCTAATGGCGAAAGTGCGCGCGCTGGGTATCGGTGGGGAAATAGGTAGGTGGATGAAAACTGGCTGAGGAATAGGCGGCAGAGGGTGGTAATTAAAGGGGCTAGTTCGGGTTGGGCCTCGGTCACTAGTGGGGTTCCTCAGGGCTCCGTTTTGGGCCACTGTTGTTTACCATTTACATAAATGATATCGACGGTGGCATCGTCAGTCGGATCGCCAAATTCGCTGATGACACCAAGCTTGGGGCCAATGTTGGGACGCCCGAAGCGATCGAGGAACTGCGTGCGGACCTAGGTAGGATAGGAGAGTGGTCCGAAAAATGGCAAATGCCGTTTAACTTGGGTAAATGCAAAGTGATGCACATTGGCTACGCCAATCCCGAGTCGGACTACTCGATGTTGGGCAGTAATATCGAGGTGACTGATTTAGAAAAGGACTTGGGTGTGCTAATTAGCAGCGACCTTAAGTTTACGAAACAGTGTGTAGAGGTGGAAAAGAAAGCCCAGAAACTATTGGGTTATATCAGAAGGCAATTTCAGTTTCGGAACAAGGAGATTGTGCTCTCACTGTACAATTCCCTTGTTCGGCCGTACCTGGAGTATGCTGTGCAGTTCTGGTCGCCCAACCTCAGGAAAGATATTGAGAGGCTGGAGCGAGTGCAGGCGAGGGCCACAAAGTTAATCCCTTCCGTTAGGCATATGGGCTACAATCGACGGTTACGCGCCCTGAACTTGTTTTCGCTTGAAACTCGGAGGCTGCGCGGTCAACTGATCGAGGTTTTCAAGCTCTTACGAGGGTTCAACGATGTCGATTTTAGAAGTATGTTTAGTTTAAATGATAACCCAACTCGCAACAATGGTTGGAAGTTGGATTTGAAACGGTTTAGGACTAGTGTGTGTGGAATTACTTTACGTATAAGATCTGTGACACATGGAACAGGTTACCTTCGGAAGTTGTGAACAGTTCCTCTGTGGATCAGTTCAAGAAAAGGTTAGACGAAATCTTGCACACTATTTGAGTGTGTAAAGACATTTAGGACCTCAGTCTGCGGAAATTTCTTTTCCTATAAAATAGTTAATATCTGGAACCAACTTCCCTCAGAGGTTGTTTCCAGTCAAAGTGTAAATCTGTTTAAAAATATGCTAGACAAAGTACTGAACACACTCATAGTTTAAGATTAAAACCTCAGAAAACTCTGCAGGAGTTCGCTTGCTCGGTGTCTCTGTGAGCAAGCTAAATATAGAAATATTTATATATTCTCCACTTTCCTGTAAAATTTCCTTGGCTACTTTTCCAGGGTCAAGGTATTTTCTTCAACCTTTTTCCGTACCTGCCTCTGGCAGCGAGGGAGCGGAGGGTGGGGAGAGAGCCTTCTACTTTTCTATCCAGTTTTCTACTACTGCTAGGATAGTTGAAAGAAAAATAAACTTTTACAATTTTCCCTGGCACCCGTTGCCATTGGTACCTCCTCGGTATGGGCCGCAAGGCCTTTTGAGGTATTTCTTTTCCTTGTAACTCCTTGTAACTCTCTCTCTCTCTCTCTCTCTCTCTCTCTCTCTCTCTCTCTCTCTCTCTCTCTCTCTCTCTCTCTTCTCTCTCTCTCTATATATCTGTCTGCCTGTCTGTCCCGTACAAATACCATAGTTTTTCTTTTTCATGATGCTAGCCCGACGTGGGCAACGGGTCTCTCGTATATGTATATATATATATATATATATATATATAATATATATATATATATATATATATATATATATATATGAATACCATACATACACGCGCAAGCATTTACATTGTTACAAAAATGTCCCAACCAGGATTCGAACCCTGCAGTTTTTCAGAATAGGCGAGAACGCTGCTTCTACGCTTTAGGTAAAAGTTGGTACAACCTGGTGGACATTTAAACACCTACGTAAGCACATAACGCTTTCGCGTTCACGTGTGTTTTCCGTAACTAAACCCCTTGCACTCGAGGCAATGAATTTAATTCAAATCTCTGGTGTAATACTGGGAACCCTAAGTCCACATGTGTATTATATATATTATACACGGTGTCCCAAAAAAACTATATACTCTTTATGTTTATAGCATCATATATTTTATAATTTAAAAAACAACAACAATATATTGTTATAGCAATTGCCAATGAAAGGTAAATTAGTAATCTAAGTGATCAAAATGTTATAGCGAGTTGTTTGCATATAAAATTTAATTAACTACGCCAAGTGCTCAAAATGTTCTCCGGCGGCATGAATGCACTTTCAATACTACAAAATCATGTGGTCTGATGAAGCTACCTTCAAGCTGAATGGCACAGTAAATCGACACAACTGCAGGTACTGGTCACTTGATAATCCACACGTTTATGTGGATAAACATGTTAATTTACGAGGATTAACACAGCATGGTGTGGTTTATCATCCAGGGGTTTGGTTGGACCATTTTTCTTTAATGGGACAGTTACCGGTGCCGCATATCTCGACATGCTGCGGACGGAAATTATACCTGCAGTTCGGAAGTTGTTTGGAAACGACGACTTTTACTTTCAACAAGATGGAGCCCCCCCTCATTATCATTGTGATGTCAGAAGGTACCTCGATGAAACGTTGCCTAACCGTTGGATAGGACGAAGAGGAAGCGTTGAGTATCCTCCACGTTCCCCGGACTTGACTCCACTTGATTTTTACTTGTGGGGCTACCTGAAGGATGCAGTTTATGGTACAAGACCTGCAACACTCGAACACCTTAAGGATGCAATTAGGGAAAAGTGCGGGACCATCACAGCATCCACATTAGTCCATGTCTGCGAATCAGTTAGTCAACGCATTCAAAAGTGCATTCATGCCGCCGGAGAACATTTTGAGCACTTGGCGTAGTTAATTAAATTTTATATGCAAACAACTCGCTATAACATTTTGATCACTTAGATTACTAATTTACCTTTCATTTGCAATTGCTATAACAATATATTGTTTGGTTTTTTTTTAATTATAAAATATATGATGCTATAAAGAGTATATAGTTTTTTTGGGACACCCGCCCTTCGAACCCGCCCTTCGTGCGGGTAGCAAAAACATCCCGTGGTTTAACGAAAATATCAGGACTTAACCTAACCAATCGTCAAGGGTGTATAATTGACTTAACCGGGTATTCAATAATTTTACCACAGGTTTCGATATATATATATATATATATATATAAGGTCATCCCATAAGTAATGTCGTTTTTTAGATCGGAATTTGAAGGACAAAAAAACTCAACTGAAACTTTTTAATCTCGTATATATTTTCCATCGGAATCAATGATAATCTGCCAACGTCCTACACGCTTTTCAATGTCATGTTTATAAAATTCAGGCGGTTTTGAGGCAAAAAACGTACAAAGACTGGTGTGCAGGTCATCTAAAGAAGTATACTGTTTCTCGTCAAGATAGTTTTGCAGACTCCTGAAGAGATGATAATCTGAAGGCGCAAGGTCTGGAGAATATGGAGGATGTGGAAGTTTTTCCCACCCAAGCTCCTCAATTTTTGCAGAAGTGATCCGAGCGGTATGAGGACGTGCGTTGTCGTGGTGGAACACGATTCCTTTCCGATTAACCAAAGAAGGTCTCTTTTCTTTCAGTGCAGTGTTCAATCGATCCAGTTGTTGACAGTAGACTTGAGCGGTGATTGTTTGGTTGTGTGGTAAGGTTTCAAAGTGTATTACACCACCTTTATCCCACCAAACACTAAGCAACACCCTCCGAGGGTGAAGATTTGGTTTTGGCTGTGGTGTCGCTGGTTCTCCGGCACAAACCCACTGTCGACGGCGCTTAACATTCTGGTACAGTATCCACTTTTCATCACCAGTCGCTAAACGGTGCAAAAACGGATCTTGGAGTTCACGGGAATGAAGAGCTGTGCTAATGTTTACCAGCACCCTCAGATTGTCGACCGACAATTCGTGTAGCACCCATTTTCCTAATTTAGGCACTTTCCCGAGTTGTTGCAAATGTCGAGAGATGGTGGACGGGGATAAATTGAGTTTCTGGGCAAATTCTTCGACAGTTGTTGAACAGTCTTCTTCAAGTGCGGCTAACAACAGGTCATCATCAAACTCAGCAGGGCGTCCAGAGCGTGCTGCATCTGTCAAACAGCAGTCACCATTCCTAAACTTTTGAAACCATCTTTGACATTTCCTCACATGCAGAATATCGTTGCCATAAACGTCCTGAATGTTTCGCGTTGCTTCAGTAGCACTATTCCTTTTTTGAACTCGCCTGATATGCTCTTCTGATACCGCCATGTTTATGAGGGGTTCACATAAAGCGAAACACACGTTTTCACTGGTCAAGGTCTGTAAAGTATGTAGCGAAACACGATAGATCTCCTCTTAGATATAACCTTCGGAAAATTTATGCTTAAACCGAGTAGGACTAGTTTAAACTTAATCTATCGTAAAAAACATTACTTATGGAATGACCTGATATATATATATATATATATATATATATATAATATATATATATATATATACAGAGCTGGGCACTTGCTGCATATTTTGCGGTACTGCGGTACTACCGCAAACCGCAAACCGGAACCGCATAACGCAGTACCGCAAAGGATCGCTGAAAGTACCGCAGTACCGCTACCGCATTCAAATTCCGCGTACCGGTTTGGTGCCGGTTTGGTAGTTTGGTAGTACCGCAGTACCGCAGTACCGCAAAATATGCCGCAAATGCCCAGCTCTGTATATATATATATATATATAAATGACGTAATGATCTTGATGTTGATGACGTCATTTAATTTTTTTAAATTAATTATTTAATTTATTAACACCCAGGTGCACAACCTCGGGACCTAATCAATATATGTGTGTAAAGTTTCATGTTTGTAACTGCTTCCATTCTGGAGTTGTGGCTGGAACACACACACACACACACACACACACGTCCTTTTATTATTTTATATATATATATATATATATATATATATATATATATATATATATATATATATACATATAATATATATATATTATATATATATGAAAATTATTTCACGAAGGTAACACGTGAAAAATATTTATGATGAATAAAACCACGAAGGAAAGGAAACACAAAATGGTGCTCAAGCGCTTTCGTCTAATGACATCCTCAGGGTGTTCCTGAGGATGTCATTAGACGAAAGCGCTTGAGCACCATTTTGTGTTTCCTTTCTTCGTGGTTTTATTCATCATATATATATATAATTTAGGGTGCATCAAAACGCCCTTAGGTTCTTGGATTTTAATGTCTATTCTCTCAAATGTTACACTTGTTGCTAGAAGTGTGTATGCCAAACATTAATTAAATTGGAGGTGGTCCTGGGTGGCCACCGGTCACTTTTATATTTTTCGCGGCAATTTTTGGGGGCCGCGCTATGTAAAAAATATCTATTTTTTTTATTTACCAACCAGTTGACTACTTACATTGTTTTCTTTTAATATAGAGTTGCTAAGGGGTGATTTACATAACATTTGAGAGAATAGACATTAAAATCCAAGAACCTAAGGGCGTTTGATGCACCCTAAAGGGGTGATTTACATAAAACATGTACCATAAACGAAACTTCACTTATAGTCTAAAATATCCTTTATTGTCTTTCAGAAACAATGGAAGCTGTAACAATGGAAGCTAAGAAGACCAGATTAGCAAGTGCCATTTTGGTCTTGGCAATGCTCTTACAGAAGGAGAGTACATTGACAGGAGTCCGCCTCCCAACTTGCCGGCAGGTTTTCGATGCGTGATGTGGCACATCCAGAAAGAAATATGTGAAGGCAAACAAACACAGCCACTCAAATGGAAATCTGCCAGCATAGTCCTTATCCAGCTGAAAACATTCTACACTAAAGCAAATATTCCTATGCTTTCAGACCATCAATGCTGCAAACTAATACTTGACCTTCTTAATGACAATAACAAATTGCGTCAAATACCTGTTTCTCGCAGAGAATCTCCAAACACTTTGGCTAAGTTGCAATCCATGAACATGAATGAACGTCTTGATAAGACCTTTGGTGTATGGACAAAAGATGCAATGACAAACATTAAGAATGAGGAAGATAGAGCATTTTTAGAGTCAATGAAATGACAGAGTAGCCTCATTTGGTAGTGTTGAAGAAAGAAAGCTGATAAAGATCGTAGAAAAAGAAAAACGCATCTTAAGCGGAAGCTTCAAGACGGAACGTCATGATCATCCAGTGTACAAGAGATGAAAAGTTCTGTATGCTCTGATGATAGTGCCTCTGCAGATAGCTTGGAAGAAACTGAAGAAGAGGCGATTCCAGAGCTTCAAAGGAAGCGTAGTCACCACAGATCAACATATGCAGGTACGTCTGCCTTTATTCCTCATGATATTCTGAAAAGGCCTTCAGTCGTGTCTGTTGCTACTCGACTAAACATAACTCCTGTTCAACAGGCTGTGCTCACCGAAGCTGTAATTCAAGAGGCAGGAGGTGATCCACGTCGTGTGGCCAAGTCGTATTCAACTGCTGATAAGGCTCGACGATCAATAACAAGTGCTATCGCCAAAGATATTCGAGAAAATTGGATTGCCCCAACAGCTGCAACACTTCACTGGGATGGCAAGCAGATGCATACGCTCACAAACAAGAATGGCAAGGAAGAAAGATTGCCAGTGTTGGTTGGGAATGCCACTGATGTAAAGCTACTGGGAGTGGCTAGATATCCTCGTGGAAGTGATATGTCATCAGGTGACATCATTGCCGAGCACACTTACACGTTTCTACATTCATGGAAGTGCAAACAGTCAGTTGTCAACTTATGTTTTGACACAACAGCATCAAACACTGGACACGTTACAGCTACCTGTGTTACCATTCAATCAAAACTGGACCGTGCTCTTCTGTGGTGTGCATGTCGCCATCATGTTGGAGAGGTAATCCTGGATCATGTGTTTGACGCTCTCAAAATTGAGACATCAAAGTCTCCAGAAGCATCTTTGTTCCAAAGATTCCAGAAGAATTGGGAACGCATATCGCATGCAAAGGATGAAAGTTTAACCAAAATTGACATTTCAATGTACAATGACGATGCACAACAACTGCTTTTATCCTGCAAAAACAAGGTTTTAAGCACAATCCGCACAAGCGCTTCATACTGTAGGGAAGACTACAAGGAAATGGCACAACTCTGCCAGGTAGTCCTCGATGATGATGTCACAAAACAAGGAACACTCCACAGACCTGGGGCCATGCATAAAGCAAGGTGGATGTCAAAGATTCTTTATTCCATCAAAATATGCCTACTTGAAGAGCAAATTTCTGTACTACCTCGAGGAACTGTAACAACACAACATCAACAGGAAAAACTGAAGGAGTTTGTTGTTTTTGTTGTTTATATTTATTGTGATTGGTGGCTCATATGTCAGTCTGCTTCAAATGCCCCATGGTTTGATTTGTGCTTATACAAGACTCTGCTCAACTATAAAGCTGTCAACTCAATCATTTCAGTCAGCGCTGTGAAAGCCTTTGATAGACATTTGTGGTATTTAACCCCAGAACTGGTTGTTTTGGCACTGTTCAGCAATGCAGTACCTCAAAAGGAGCGTCGTGCCCTTGCAGATGTGTTACTGGCCATACAACCAGATGAAATGCCAAGCACTCCAAAACACCGCTACGGTTCTGGATATGGCAAACCGTCATTTCCAAAAATTACAGAAGCGACAACCCTGGCTGATCTTGTGAACGAGGACTCGTGGTTTACAGTGAACCTTCTTCACCTGGATATGACCTTCCTAACAGAGGATGTTGACAATTGGCAGAACAATGACCACTTCAAGGCAGCCAAGTCCATTGTGGGATGGGTTAAATGTTGTGAATGACCCTGCGGAGAGAGCAGTAAAGCTCACAACTGATTTTGTCTCAGCTGCAAGAGGAGAAGACCACTTCCAAATCTTCTTCAAGTGGTTGAATGTGACCGCAAAGCGAGGCCAAATTTGCGGAAACGAGCAAAGTTGGAGTAGTGACATTGGCGTTGTGTTTTA
>JAJOZX010002503.1:355000-475000 GCA_023014485.1 Bathynomus jamesi
CTCATCCAGGAACTTCATGGTCCTACAAAGAGCAACAAGTGGTCAGGCCCCCTTGGCAACATGCTAGATGAAGCAACGGAATTATAAATAAATACAAAATTTCCAAAGGTCGAAGTAGGCCCTCCCCTTCCAGTGTTGTCTGAAGAAGTTATCAGAGACCTCAGCACGGATCAATCTTACGCTTATCGTATTGTTCAAGCAATCAGATCAGGAGAGTTGCCTCAAAATCTGGCTCTCTTGGAGGTTGGACCCGTAAGTCACAGTCGTTGGTTAACTACAGCGATTCGTTTCTGCAGGATTTGGGTTTCCAAACATGCACTGAAGGGCAAAATGCTACAGAATTTGATGTTGATTGTTGAATTTATTATTGGGTTTTATCTTCCTCACTGGTTCAATGTAAAACTTAATCCAATGTGGATGGAGGGGCCCAACCACATCTTGTTTCAATTACAGCTACTGAGAACCCAAAGGAAAGTAGTGGTGGACATCGTGTTACCTGTGGTGAGAAGGTCCGCTTGGTATGCTAGGCCAGAGGCACTTTTGCAAGCAATACTCTGCAGCCAATGTACCAAAGAGCGAACTGAGGCTGTGGAAATCATTCTAAAGCTTAGAGGAACATCACTAGATGATGACCAGCTGGGAGACTGCTCTGTTCAGACAAGGAAGGTACCTCCTGATAAACGTCAATGCCACGAAATTGTCAGAATTAGTTAACTTGAGTTCGGAAGTTTTGGAGCCACCACTGACATGTATAACAAACAAAGATTTAACACAACTTAAAGAGGCCCCAATGCAAGTGCCAAAGTGGCCTTCTCACACTCAGAGTGTGGAGAGATGTGTGAAAATGGTCACAGAAGCAGCTAGTCAAGTTTACAGTCACGAGAGGCGAGAAGGCTACATCAAAGCGCAAGTAGCAAGCCGAATGCTGATGTCAAGGAACCGCAGTAAAAAGGACATGACTGCATTGGTTACTTTCAAATAAAGACTCTGAATGATATCTTATTGCCACTTTAAATGTTGATAAGATGTTTGCGCACATTTGTTATTTTGTTGCGAATTTACGGAAATTTTTAACATCCGCATCCGCACTTCTGACTGCGGATGTTATGCGGATATTACCTCTAATAAATTATGCAATTTACAATTAAATTAACTTATAAAGTAGCTTATAAGGCCCAGTCATGCACATTTCATGTAAAGTATTAATTATATTAATGAACAAACAAATATATAAACCTCAAAATATAAGTACCTGGTAACACAGAAAATTGAATGAAACTTGTTTCATTGAATTTTCTGTGGCTGAAACTCTTGAGAAAGTTATTATTTTTATCATAATGAAAACATTGATATTAATTTTATTTCTTATGCATTGCCTGCCATCAAAGTAATATCACGAAATTTGAAAAATTATGTCATATATTCATAATTCTATATTATATTGATAGATTAACTAAATATCCGCATCCGCGGATATTGAAATTAAAGATCGGCATCCACATCCGCAGATGTTGAAAAACTGACATCCGGTCCACCACTAAATTATATATATATATATATATATATATATATACAGGGTGGGCGGAAAGTAGCTCCCTATTTGGATTGGTAAAAAATATTTATATTATCCATTTATTTCAGAAGAAATAATATGAAAAGGTAGGCATACATGGTAGGTTTTCTCAAAATTCAATGTGGGCTCCAACTCTTTCCACCAGCTTCTGGAGCCGCCCAGGAATGGGTCCACCTGACTTTAGCAGGAACTCCGGCGGGATGGAGGACATGACTTCCCGAATTCGGTCTCCAGTTCTTCCAATGTCCTCGGTTTGGTGCGGTAGACTTCTTCCTTTACCCACCCCCAAAGAAAGAAGTCGCACGGTGTCAAGTCGGGGCTCCTGGCTGGCCATTGATGTGGGACTGGTATGACCTCAGATCAGGTTGTGGGCCCGTTCCTTCTGCGCAACACCATGAATGCTGAGCGGTACCTTGCTATGTTGCGAAACGAGGTCTGGCCGGTTGTCAGCACATGGGAGAACATCGACGATCTGATATTTATGCAAGATGGCGCCCCTCCGCACTTCGCTCTTGTTGTCCGTGAGTGGCTGGATGCCCACTTCCCTGGGCGTTGGATGGGTCGTCGTGGTCCACATCAATGGCCAGCCAGGAGCCCCGACTTGACACCGTGCGACTTCTTTCTTTGGGGGTGGGTAAGGAAGAAGTCTACCGCACCAAACCGAGGACATTGGAAGAACTGGAGGACCGAATTCGGGAAGTCATGTCCTCCATCCCGCTGGAGTTCCTGCTAAAGTCACTGGACGCCATTCCTGGGCGGCTCCAGAAGCTGGTGGAAAGAGTTGGAGCCCACATTGAATTTTAGAGAAAACCTACCATGTATGCCTACCTTTTCATATTATTTTTCTGAAATAAATGAATAATATACGTATTTTTTTTACCAATCCAAAATAGGGAGCTACTTTCCGCCCACCCTGTATATATATATATAGTACATCTTCAGGGCACGAAATTAATGCCTCTTATTTCATTTCTCACTAAATATAATTCCAATTCCAATGAAAATTACAGGAAATGTGCATACCTACGTGGCAAATATAAAATAAATAAATAAAAAAATATATATATATATATATATATAAAATATGCTACACAGACTGTGCAGTGTACATGGAACAAGGAACATTCCTGGGAAAATTAAATCCACTATAGTTCGAATAAGTAATGATAAATGACAAATACTATAGTTTTTCTTTTTCATGATGTAAGCCCGACGTGGGCAACGGGTCACTCGCAAAGAGATCCTGTCCCAAAGCTGGATTCTATCTGCTTCGCAGATAGTTGGTGAGGGAAGCTGTATTTTGGGGCCTCTTTGCGAGTGACCCGTTGCCCACGTCGGGCTTACATCATGAAAAAGAAAAACTATAGTATTTGTCATTTATCATTACTTAATCGAACTATAGTGGATTTAATTTTCCCAGAATAATTCCTCGTTCCATGCACGGTCTGTGTGTAACATAAAAGATCTCAGGGGACCATTCTGAGTTCTATCCCATATAACTATATATACCGGGTTGCCCAGAAAAAAGTAAGCTATTGCTTTTAAGATTTTATTTCAGTTTTATTTTTGAAAAATCTGCAACAAAGATAAATAGAGTATATTAATAACAAATATTATATAGACATATAGAAGTGCTACATATAAAAGCAAATTATTTATTTAAATCGTTATAAAAGCAAGCAAAGCTTGACAATAGTAAATATAATAGTTGATAAAAGCAATAGCTTACTTTTTCTGCAACCCGGTATATATATATATATATATATAATATATATATATATATATATATATATATATATATATATTATATAAACTGAAAAATGAGGCACTACTTTTGTATCGACCCTCGTGTGTGTGTGTGTGTGTGTGTGTGTGTGTGTGTGTGTAATATTACTTTAATTTTTATTTTTATTGATTGTGATGCCTTGAAACGACGGTTTATGATCGACCTTTGGTCAACCCCTCTGCAACATCCTAACTCATCTGGAAGATTTGATAAAGGAGAGAAAGATGCTTTTCACTCTCACCCAGCCCTTGTAGCCAGTTACGCATGGCTGGCCAAGGACTTTACACATGACCCTGTCCAATTGGTTCGTGAAATTACACAGTTTCGTGATGTCAATCGGCTATTTTTAACCACTTTCAATACACTATTTTTTCCGTTAATAAGGAATGATATAAAAAAAAGGTAGCCAGGAAGCTAATTTTCCCCAAGATGTGGAAGTGAGTATGATCCATGGGTCACCTTTATCCGGAGCACTAAGAGGGTAAGCGACGAACTCAACCCAACCCAGAAACCAGTAGACGGGAGCGAAGCAGATTCTCACCACTCAGAAGCCGACACCGTAACTACTATTACAATATTATAGCGTTAAACTAAAAGTTTCCAAAATGCGAAAATGAAGTTAATTAACGTAAAAATTAAAGCATTAAAAGATTATTTTTCTATGATGAAACTAAATTATTTAATTAATTACAGTTCACGAGTCTTTCCCAATGATAGAATTAACCTTTTCCTCATAAAGGTTTTTCATTACTGTCCAGTTGAAGGAATCCGAAATTTTGACTGATTCTGGCTGGTCATTCTCGCGACGTGGCATTTAATCGACGAGTTATTTTGCGTTAGATTAGGTTGTTAGGTTAGGTTAGACTTAGTTAGGTTAGGTTAGCACAGGTCAGGTTAGATTTAGTTAGGTTAGTTATCTGTTTATTATAGTGCGTCGGTTGGATGTTCAATCGACGAAGTGGTTATATTGTTTTAGCGGGTGGGGTAGAGGATAAGCGTCTTAAAATGAACTTTAATTATGAATTAATCTTAAAATCAGTTTAGGATATTTCTTTCCCATTCCTCATCCTCCTTCCTTTCCGAAAAAAAGGTCTTCCATTAATTATTGCAAGTTTTTAAGATTAATTCATATTTAAAATTCATTTTAAGACGCTTATCCTCCACTCCACCCGCTAAAACAATATAACCACTTCGTCGATAGAACATCCAACCGACGCTCTATAATAAATAGATAACTAACCTAACTACTGTAAGTCTAACATAACATGCGCTAACCTAACTAAATTTGAAATGTGGACTAATTATAATTCCACATTTCAAATTCCCGCAGTTGAACATCAATAAAGTCCTCGATTAACATATCAACGAAAGGTTAATTTAAACCCTCGCAAACATTAATTAATCAACTATTTTAATTTCATTCGTTGAAAGATGTTCGTAATCACGTTAAAATAAGAAGAGCCAAAACAAAATGACAAAAAAAAAATTTCTCAACCACGATCTTAATTGAATTTCGAGCGGCATTTTAACCTCCTTGAGGCGTCATCACCGAATCTAAAGTCTTAATGAGATACTTTAAGTTTTCTCTCAAATGGTCGGGGTAAGTTTTCACCATACTTGAGAAAACGTCGCTCTATACCATCTGAACGAAGAGAACGATCAAATACCAAACAAACACAACGTAGAAATGAGTCTCGCATTGGTTCTCGCTTTTACTTTTAGTGAGTTCGCTCGAATTCAATTTCTTATCCTAATTTTACCTCGAATTGAAGCTTTATCAACATGGCAGAGACCTTTTCAAAGATTTTCACCTCTGCGAGATTCGAACTGGCTTTATGGCTTCCATTAAATATTCCAATCCTGAATGTTGATTACCAAATTGGACCTTTCCTTCCATGTCTTCAATCTCAGTTTATATTTTATTCTTACGACGATCACCCTGAAAGGTCGGACCATTTTGGCTTGGAAAAGGTTGAAATTGTTATTTTAATTAGGAAATATGTAAAAAATTAACTATCTAATATTTAGTAATTTTAATTACCCTACATATGCACCTATTGTATTTTTTTTAATGTGTGTGTGTGTGTGTGTGTGTGTGTGTGTGTGTGATTTATATACTTGGTTTTATAATGTTTTCTAGGGTGTTTTCGCCTTCCTGAGTTTCTTCTTCTTGTCTTCATTTCTGTACTAGAAAAGGAGTTTCATCATTTTATTAATGCAACTCTCGCAAAAGTAAAAAACTGTTCAAATTGAGTATTTTCTACACTAAAAAAGATCTATTGTTAACTCGACACAACTGAGTGTTATTGAGGATATTTTAACGTCAAAAAAAATAATGGATTACTCAACTATAGTAATCAAAACAATAAAAACTCTCATAATTATCTAGACAAGGAAGAGTTTATATATATATATATATATATATATATATATATATATATATATATATATTATATATATATATATATATATATATATATATATATATATAAGCAAACAACCAAGGAAAAATGAAAAAGAAACACGAAATCCGAGTGCTTTCGTGATATATTCACATCTTCAGGGACAAGTCCCTGAAGATGTGAATATATCACGAAAGCGCTCGGATTCGTGTTTCTTTTTCCTTTTCCCTGTGGTTGTTTGTTTATTAATAAGATCACGTGTTATTCTGTGATTTTACTGCATATATATATATTAATGCGACGCGTGTTTTGGGGTTCGTTTAAAAAACAAAACTAAAAGATATCGACCCTTCAAGAAACCGTTTATGGGATGGAAGTGATTTAATTTTAAAAATGATACTCTAAAATGATTTTATTTTAAGTACCAATCTATTCAAAGGGATCAAACCAATCAAATACAGGGTGTCCGAGAATTATCTGTACAATATTTGGCTGTTATTAAAAGTCAACCATGAAGTGGAAATTCCAGTGTTGTCCCATTTTACAGAGAATCTCATTAAGTTTTTTCTGATACCACGTTTTGACAAGTTTTTTAGAAATGTACGCGGGTGACAGACATTGATGATTTAAAAGCAAGAATCACAGCTGCTATTGAGCGAATTGATGTGGATATGCTGCCGCGTACATGGCAACATTTGGAGTATCGATTGGATGTTTTGCGAATCACTAATGGTGCACATATCGAATGTTTGTAACAACGTTACTTTAATAAAAGAAACTTTTGAAAATACAGATTCTAAATAATCTTGTTTAAGAATTTTACGTGTGTTATCGAGAATTTTATTAAAAGATGAAATTGTACAGATAATGTTCGGACACACTGGAATTTCTAAAAAACCTGTCAAAACTTGGTATCAGAAAAAACTTAATGAGATTCTCTGTAAAATGGGACAACACTGGAATTTCTACACTTCATGGTTGACTTTTAATAACAGCCAAAAATTGTACAGATAATTCTCGGACACCCTGTATATCTTTGGACGCATCTCAGGAGATTACATTAAAGCAAGTTGATAATAAAGAGTAATTACATAAATTAAATATCAACAAGTATTTCACTATTATAGCTTATCACGGTAGTCGGATTTATTTTAAAATAAAGGCAAACTTTGCCAATTTGAAATAATAATAAAAAAATCAAGCTTTTTTTTTCCCCTATTCTTTTTTTATAAGCTTAAATTTAGCTTTCATTTGGGGATTAAAAGCGGTGATTTTACATGTTTTTGTAAAAATAATGTTTCCCACATTAAGAAAAGTCCAAGAAAGAAAGTGTGGCAGAGTTCCAGAAACGGTGCTCTAGCGTTTGCGCCAAAATATGTTCGCGTTCTATCTTTTCGCTTGGGCCAACCGTACCTTTTTATTCCGCCAAGTAGTTTAAATTCTATGTCTACCTGAAAGTTCAAGTAACCTGTGTTAGTACCAGCTCCGCAGTTTCTTCACCCCCATTTAGTTGCTATCTCTGTACAGGGGTCTTGTCCGCCCCTGTATGGAATACGCTTCACGTGTGTTGGGTGGTTCAACCCATACAGCTCTAATTGACCGGGTGGAATCAAAGGATTTTCGTCTCATCAATTCCCCGCCTCTTACTCACCGTCTTCAATCTCTCTCTTCGCCGCAATGTTGCCTCACTCTCTCTTTACTATAGCTATTATAACGGACATTGCTCTTCTGAACTCTCTTACTACATGTTTCCTCCTTCAAGGAGAGCGCGCAGCACCAGACTTTCAGCACTTTTTCATTCCTTTTCTGTCCAACTCTCTAAATCAAGAGTTAACCGGTATTTTCAAGGTTCCTTTCATCTACTTAACCGGTAAACTCTGGAACACTCTTCCTCACTCCACCTTTCCCCTGTCTTTGACCTCCAATCTTTAAAACACAGAATGTCCAGGCATCTCAAAAACCCCGGACCTTTATTTTGGCTCTCTTCTTCCTCCATGGGGTGGGGGGTGTTTTTGCGGACATTCTCCCTTAGCCTCCCCTTTCTTGCATAAAAATCCTAACCTAACCTTTACTAATGTACTTTTTGCCCACCCTATGTAATAGAAGTAAAAGGACATCTCTTTCATTTGGCTCAAACGAAACGATATAAAACGAACCCATTTTAGTTCATAAATTAAATTTTGGCGGAAACGCTATAACCTGACACCTTAGTAAGAACCTATAGACTTAACATTAATTAATATAATTTTTGCATATAATATTTATACGCATACTGGTTATTTTTCTGTATTTTTATACAGGTTGAACTCCCCTTATCCGCGATTTCATCACCCGGAAACTCCCAAATAACAGCACTGTTATAGAAAGAGCGTTATTCAGGAAACCCCCCAATTAACGACACAGTCTGCAGCAGCAAGTAGTTGTCCGGCTGGCCGCTTGGTGTCGGTGGCGTGCCGATCGCTCCCACCACGAACTTGTTTGTTTACATCGAGAAACAGCAGCTGTTGGTGTTAGTGTTATGTATATTTCTTCATTACACCTTATTTTACCCTTAATGCACAATACATAATGGCTTTTATTTTATTTATTATTCAGTGATACATCCTGCTTATTTATCCATTTTTATTTACTTTCATATGTGCAAAATGTGTACAGTGTAAACTGTGTAATAATGCGCTAGTGGTCTAGCCTAATGATAGGGTAGGTTCGACTATTACAGCCTGCCCACCGACCTTCTATATAACGGGAATTTCCATTATCCGGCTCGGCTCTGATCCCAAGGTTTCCGGATAAGGGAGGGGGCAACTTGTAACATTTAATATTTTACTGGTTATATACACTGCCTTGTTTCTATAAATGTTTCTATATGTTTATATACAGGGTAATTCATAAATGTGTTTCATAAATCGCATTGTGTATTCTTGAGACAAAAGGAAAGAAAAAGACCATATAAACATTGGTCGAGAAACCCGAAGGTTTCGAGCTATAGCACGCGACAGAAAAATGAAACTCCGAAAGACCTATGTTTATATGCTCTTTTTTTCTTTACTTTTGTCTCAAGAATACACCCTGCGACTTATGAAACACATTTATGAATCACCCTGTACAGTAGGTATCATGTAGATGTCGCGAAAGGAATTAGTGACTAATTACTTGGGCGACCCAAAGTTAATAATAAGGTTAAAAATTTGCTATTAGGTTAATAAAGTTAATATTTTAGTTATGGGTTAATAAAGTTAATAAAATTATTAATAAGGTTAAAAAATTTCTATTGTAAGTTAAAACTTTCGTGATGGATTAATAAAATAAAATTAACAAAAATGTGAAGTGAAATTGCATAAGCAAGTAAATTATTTCCGGTTCTGTAACATGATGTTATAATATGCATTCTGGATTCGATAAATATTTACTATTACACCGGTCTCCGGTAGAAAGTTTTAAAAGCTGGTTTTCAATGTTTTTCAATGTGCTGAAAACATAAATTTCACCTTCAAAATTGGCCGAACCTAAAACAACCTAAGCAAACCTAACCTAACCTAATCTAAAACTAACTGATTCAAACTAAAATCAGTGGAAGCGCCATTTTTTTACCCTTTTCCGTTAGAGAGTTTAAGCTTCAATAACTCTTTAACAAATCATTTGCGACAGAAATGAGTATCATTTTTTAATTCAGCACATGGAAAAACATTGAAAACCAGCTTTTAAAACTTTCTACCGGAGACCGGTGTAATAGTAAAGAAATACCCTGGATTCTTATTTACATAGAGTCTGTACATTGATTAATGATGATTATACAAGCTGATTATACATTATTTCTACATTACTCTTTCTTTTATTTATCGACGTAGTGTTTTTCGGAGATTTTCTACATTTGGTAGTTAGGTGTGTATTCATACAATACGTGAATACTATGTGAATATTATGTTTTGGCTTTTGTTGTTAGAAACATTTCAGTAATACCATAAATCACGTGTATAATTAATCATATTAATTTTGTTTATTTTTTGGCAGAATATATAAATTTCAAACATGCATAAAACTGCGAAATCAGCTTTTGCCAAAATCCAGGCAATTATTACTAGCTATCTGGTGAATTTGTCCAAACTCCAACAACACAATTGTTTTGCAACTGGAGAAGTACATTATGCTTCATTATAATTCAGTCACTAAATAAGTTCGTTAATAATTTAATAAACAAATTAATGTGGTGCGTTTTATTTTATTATTAAGTGTTAATATTTATCACAA
Organism: Bathynomus jamesi; assembly: GCA_023014485.1. NCBI lineage: Eukaryota > Metazoa > Arthropoda > Malacostraca > Isopoda > Cirolanidae > Bathynomus > Bathynomus jamesi. The sequence continues at coordinate 365,010 of JAJOZX010002503.1, forward strand.
ATAAGTGGATCACCCGAAGATCAGGGGCCCCAGACTTCTCTAGTAGCCTTATAAGGCTAACTAACGAAAATATCACGACCTAACCTAACCATCGTTAGGTTAACTGTACGCCCTTAACGATTGGTTAGGGTAAGTCGTGATATTTTCGTTAATTAGCCTTATAAAGCTAACTAAAGAAGGCTGGGGGCCCTGATCTTCGGGTGATCCCAATTTTTTAGGTTAAAGTTAATAATTGGTAAGAATAAAGTTAATATTTCCAATTTTTTAGGTTAAAATTGGGTCGCCCTAATAATTACTAAAATATTTAGTTTTGAATAACGATAAAACCTATACTTTTTTGGTGACAAAGTGACCGCATATGCTGCAGGAATCGTCCTTGAAGGATTGAAAGAAAATCTATTTTTATTTATTTAAACTATACATACATAACGGTATATAGTTTTTGTTTTTTGTCTCTACACATGTAATAAATAATTTAGCAAAATTTTATATTTATTTTCCATGTAAACGAATTTTCCGTGACATGGAGCAAACAAAAAAGTTGCAACTATATATCAGAATGAACAATTCGGGCGGAAGGAAACCAAAGGTTATCAAAGGGGTGCCACTGTAGTATGCGGTCTACCTACGATTGGTTAGGTTTAATCATGATATTTTCGTTAAAACTAACGAAAATATCATGACTAAACCTAACCAATTGTCAAGGGCGATTGACAACTAATTGTAAACAAACAATTAGTAAACAAGATAAGAAGCCATAATTAAAAGGTAGACCGCCGAATCGTAGGTAGACCGCATACTACAGTAGCACCATCAAAGGTTACCAAAGGTATATATATCAGAATGCCCGCTGCACCATGCGCAACAAAAGTCCTCCGAAACAAGCTCGGGTGATACTGAGAGAGGCGAGTGTGTTACTAAAACTTTCCCTGGTTCTCCCTTAATTTGTATACTAAACTTGGTGCAGATTACCATAACCGTTTGGGTGTGTATAAACGAACGAACAGATATCATCATCCCCTGTGTTTGTGTGTGTGTGTGTGTGTGTACTTCGCTCTAAGACAAAGAGGCTGTTTTGCTTGTTAATAATGCAACGTTTCGGCCATTTATGGCAGACGCTTTCAAGGAAGTGACCTCAGTATGAAACTACAACACAATTATAATGCTGAATGAACCATAACAACTTAAATACTATAGTTTAAGTTGTACAACCCCGGCCAAAATAACTTCTAACTAAATAAAATCAAAATTTACATTCATTTAACTGAAAAAATAACAATTTAAAATTCAGAGCTCTGACTTTAGTTATTATAAAATAAATATTGGTCATTTTACAATTTCTGCTACATTACAAGGATCAAGTAAAGATAAGCACCCCCAGCCTTCTTTAATTAGCCTTATAAGGCTAACTAAAAATATCACGACCTAACCTAACCAATCGTTAAGTCAACTGTACGCCCTTGACGATTGGTTAGGTTAGGTCGTGATATTTTCGTTAGTTAGCCTTATAAGGCTAATTAAAGAAGGCTCGGGGTGCTTATCTTTACTTGATCCCATTACAAGAATGAGCATTTTCAAATAGGACGATTTATTTTATTAAATTTGGCTCTTAAACTTAAGGCTTTACTGGGCTTAATAATTGAAGCGACTCTAAGATACGTGAAATAAAGAAAATAATAATTTTAAATTTCATTATTTCATTATTTTAAATGTTAAATTCTAGTTTGGACTTTCTTGTCAACAATGATTCAGTTATTTGTAGGTCGTAGGCATAATAATAAATTTTGAATAGAATTTGTTTAAGATTTTTGTTGTTGGGTAATATTTTATGCAGAAACGCCGTCAACGCCGGGACAAAATCCTATTCATGCGTCCCAATAATTACTATTATTAATTAGTAATTAATAATAAACTAATATTTATATGTCAATAACCTAAACTTAATTAATGTTTCTCGTCACAAATTCCCCATTCATAGGTCAATCCCTTAAATAGCTTCGTGATTAATTACGTGTATAATTTGTATATACAAAAACAAAAGCATCTTAGACTTCCGTGTAATATGTTCATACGAGATTTAGCGCATCAGCTTTAAATCAAGAACAGAATGCATCCTGAAACATCTGATGATACAGCTCCCGCCTTTCGGCACCCCAATCCCAATGGCACCCTCCAAAGGAGAAGGGAAGGCATCATGCACCGCTTGAAGATACGGCTCCCTCTTTTCTGCACCATCTCACCCCTTGGTATTTACCGATTTTGTTTACATTCATACGCGGTATAACATATACAGAGGGTTGACAAAAGTAAATAGACACCTTCGGTTTTTCCATAGTTCTTGATTTGATACTAACGTCAAATAAAGAATAACAAATTTACTGAATAAAATATTTAGAATCGTGTTTTGGTTTCCCGTTTGCATTACATAAAAAGCTGACACACCTTCTGCCATTTCAATGATGAGCTTTGCCATTCGTTCTTGAGGACAATCATCGTGGTGTTTATTTACTTTCGTCAGTCCTCTGTACGTCATGAAACGAACAACGTTGGTTTATTAATAAATACATAAAGTGTCCCTTCAATTTCTTTATGACAAAAAGAATTATTTAGAAAACGGGAAAGATATTCAAAACGTTGTAAATTTGCAAGTGGATAATATTACATATCCCAAAGGAAATTTTCACTTATGTTTAGAATTATTTTTATTATCATTATTTATTTGTATTATTTAATATACTATATATATATATATATATATATATATATATATATGATGTAAACCCACAAGGAAAAAGAAAAATGATTCCAAGGGCTTGCGTGTATTCAGAAGTAAACCTCGTCAGGGAATGAAGGGAGCAGGAGAAGCCCAAAATATACAGTAGTATATACAGTGGGCTTCTCGCCTGCTCCCTTCATTCCCTGACGAGGTGTACTTCTGAATACACGAAAACCCTTGGAATAATTTTCCTTTTTCCTTGTGGGTTTACATCATTCATTCATTTCATTTGTTTAATTGTGAAATTCATCCAATATATATATATATATATATATATATATTATATATATATATATATATATATATATATTTCTTATTGAAATGGTAATTCTTGTTTTGGTCGCAAAACTTGAGGCAAACATACTTATCGGAAACTGGAAATTAACATATTCCCTCATTATCTATTCATGCTTAGTCGAGTCGAGTCGTCACAATCACAACCCATCTGCTTTGTGTTTGCATCAATGTTCCGTAGATTTATATCAGACTTGTATTTTGTTTGTGAACCCTTGTTAAGTTATTCAATATTAATATTTATAACGTATATAAATTATTATCATTATTATTACTGAACCTCGCTTACACACACACACACACACACACACACACACACACACACACCTTAGTGTGTAATGTATTATATGTGTGCCCGATATCGAAACCAAAATGTTAATGTTTATTCTCACAAATACTGTTTTGTGCACACACACACACACACACACACACACACACACACACACACCAAACTGACACGTAGCAAATGAATAGTAAAAACGCTCTGAATCTTTCCCCTTAAGCGGAAGAAAGCAAAGAGAGGGAAAATACCTTTTTGTCGCCAAGTTGAGCCACTCTGCAATGCATATACGCCGATTGACCTGCCAGAGAGGTGAAGTTGGTCGACACTGGAGGAAGGAAGTAGGGCTTCGTATTGAAGTGAGGAATCCCTTGCTCCAGAGTAAATCCTAGTGAAGGCAAGATACAAAGAAACATTATAAATAAAATTAACTAAAATTATTTCTAAAATTAAAAATGAAAAATATATTTGTATTAAAATTCAAGATTTGAATAGAAAGAAGGTAAGGTGTAAAATGTAAATTGATGGCTTTTGTGAGACTTCATTCTTTTGAAAATAAGGGCACAGTCGTCAGTGAAAAACAAATGAGAAAAGGCTTCAATTTTGAGTGGCACTTTAAAAATATAAACTATAAAATATGGGAAAATGTCCTACCAGGTGTATAATGTACGTTAAAATATTACATTATTTTATATTACAAATTAATACATATTCCTGTAACTACAGTATACAGTAGATTCACGTAATTAATATACTGGCCTTCAATGCATGGAAATAAATGTATTAAGACAATGTGCAAATCAAAAGTTTAAGGGTGACAAGTCTCTAAAAACCATGCTTGGTATACTACGAGGCCAAGATCAAAGGTGAACTTTCTCCTTCCTTAAATATAGAAAGATGCAACTGAAGGATCTGTTGCAGGACGGTCCTCAACATTCTTTCAAGGAATTACGGGGACAAGAGGAAATCTCAAAGATGTTTCAGTCCACTCGGTTCCTGTTATTAAACTAGTGCATTTCTTAATTATTCTAGCAGTAGCAGAAAACTAGACAGAAAAGCATAAGGATCTCTCCCCACCCTCCGATCCATCCGCGCCAGAGACGGGTACGGAAAAAGGTTGAAGAAAATACCTTGACCCTGAAAAAGTAGCCAAAAAAAATTTACAAAAAAAAAAAGGAGATATCTAAATTAGGTTCACAATTACGTTATGTACACGCATAACCCGTCCACTAGAGAGCATGGTTGTATAAACTAACAATAATATTTTTGTGCTAATCGTATATTAACTACTTGGTACCGTCACAAAAACTGGAACGTAGGTTTTGATTCCACAAAATATTTGCAGTTCTCCAAGCAATTCGCAAAAGGATTAAGCAAACTCGGCATGTCTACACCCATGTACGCGCAAAGCCATCACGCTGGCAAGGTGATGAAATGTTTCTACAGGAAAGGGTTGAAACAGGAACTGAGAAACGAAATTTTCCACACCATACCTAAACCCTTCAAGTGCACCCAGCCACCCGAGAGAAGGAAGAGAAAAAAATTTTGGTTATTATATATATATATATATATATATATATATATATATATATAAAACCTTGGTTAACTTGGTTTTGCTTCGGCCCAAATTATTCATTCTGACGAAGGTCAAGCCGTCACTCCACCTAGACTTACAGTTTAACGTGGAATTCAAACCACGCCCCACCAACAGCCCAACGTCTTAACCACTAGGCTATCCAGGGTATTCATTTATCTACCAACCAATTTTTTTTGTGTGTGGAAGGATGAACAGCTGGGTTTTGCTACGTGCCGCCTGCCGTCACCGGGTTTCGATCCCAGGGCCGATGAATTCATAGTCAGACGCTAACCACTACACCATTGAGGCCCATATATATATATATATATATATATATATATATATATATATATATAGAGAGAGAGAGAGAGAGAGAGAGAGAGAGAGAGAGAGAGAGAGTGTTACAAGGAGTTACAAGGAAATGAAGCACCTCAAAAGGCCTTGCGGCCCATACCGAGAGAGAGAGAGAGAGAGAGAGAGAGAGAGAGAGAGAGAGAGAGAGAAGAGAGAGAGAGAGAGTTCGAAGAAAGAAAAATCGATCTAGCTTTAACAAGGAAAATGGATGATGAAGTAAATTCGAAGTGAAAAGCCATACGTCACCCGACATGAACCAAATCACTTTATGACGCCACTGCATTTCAATTCTCAGCTTTGAACTTACAAAATTATATACAGCATTTGATATAATTTTGTATGATACTGATAGAGTTTATATAGTAATTTCATAAAAAAAAAAGTATAGTAAATTAGAGGTTGAATGTCTTCCACTATCATAATACAATTGAAACTGTCAATTTAACCTTTTAATTTAAGAAATTTACAACTCAAGGATGTGGTGGGCTGTTGACGTAACTTACTTAGCCACGAATCCTTGTTATAACTTCAGAGTAAAATCGATGAGTAATTTTAGACAAATAATGTTAAATTAACACTTTTAAACCGTTCATTATTGTCTGAAGTCGAGTCCTTGACCCTTTCAAGGAGTCCCAAATCATTATATTTCCTTCACCGAACTGTCAGAATTCGGGTAGATTATTCGCAAATTAGCAATTCACAACTGATCAAATCCGCTTTACACTCGAGCACAGCGCTCTATTCGGTTGGATCTTGGCTAAATTAAGGGTCAGCGAATACACTCCTTCCATAGTGTTATTATTACGCTGTAAACATACTTTAAATTTTATAACCTTTTAAAGAAATAATTTATTGAGTGATTTTTTGGTGCTACTGTAGTATGCGGTCTACCTACGATTCGGCGGTCTACCTTTTAATTATAGCTTCTTATCTTGTTTACTAATTGTTTGTTTACATCCCATTGTCAATCGCCCTTGACGATTGGTTAGGTTTAGTCATGATAGTTTCGTTAGTTTTAACGAAAATATCATGATTAAACCTAACCAATCGTAGGTAGACCGCATACTACAGTAGCACCGATTTTTTTTTATTCAAATCTCGTGCGTGATCCAGTTCTACTCTCGCACGGAATAACATCTTTGAGGAATTAGACTTTTCATTAGACCATTCCTTTGGGTTCTTCAAGTTCAGACTGTCTACAAGCCTCTCTTACGCCCCCGTACAGTAGAATATAGGAAGCCGCATATATGAGGCGTCGCGAGTGCGAGGAGCAAACTCTCCAAACCAGTTTTGAGAGAGACGCGTTTAAACTTTGTGACTATTGTGTACAAGGGACACAGTGCAAATATACCTCGTTGTTTGTGGATAGGGGAAGGTTGAACTATTCATTCGTGGAGCAATCTCAAAATCGCCAATGTGGCGAGTTTGCCCTTCGTACTTACTCGCGACGCTTCATATATATATATATATATATATATATATAGTGGCCTAAAAGTCAGGACACATGAGAAAATTGACTTGTATCCTATATACCAGGGGTTCCCAAATTGGTGTTCCGCGGAACACTTGTATACCGTGAGAAGTGTTCCGCGGAACACAATTTGGGAACCCCTGCTATATACTATTGAGCTAAAATGTGTCTGTGTGTTTGTCCGCTTTTTTCGGAACCGTGCACAGACTAAACGGCACATCGAAAAATTTTGCAACCACCACCAACTGATAGCCCATGAGCTGCCCATGTGCTCTGTCAAGTTTCCCGGTCCTAGGTCACTCCGCGGCCGAGCACGAGCTATTTAATGTCTATTACAAGTGAATGTAGGTACTTCGAAAACGAAAATGACGAGAGCAAAAATACATAATAAACAGTTTGGTAGTATACAATATACATATACATATATACAATATACATATACATATACAGCTAGCTGTGACATATACTGCTACATATACTGTGACATATACTGCTACCTGCCCGGAGGGCGATAGCGAGCTACCGCTTGTCAATACTGTTTGTTTTCTCTTTTTCAGGCGAGACATGAATTTGAAATCTGTCGTTTACAGTGATCGTCCTTGGTCCTTGGATGACTATAAGACTCGAATAACGGCTGAATTTGCCAAGATTTACTCTGTTACGTTGAGACGTGTAAAGCTGTCACTCAGGAAAAGAATTGAGATGCGTGTCGAGGTTAATCGGTCTCAGTTTCAGTATTTATTATGAATAAACAAACATAATACGTGAAACAGATATTTCCCTGCGTCTTGACTTTTGGGCCACCCTTTATAATAGAAAAAATGTCTATGTATAAAAAAAATATTCTAGAGTGTTTAATAAATTTTTTTTATAATGAATGCTCATTTACAACCAACTAAAATTTAAAAGAAAACAAACTTCGTGATCTTTAACACCGCTCATCTTCATAGATCCGACCCTAACGGGCGATTGAGCTAGAGACATTAGCTCCACCCACTTTACGCGAGGCAGCTAATCATAACAGGCGACTGAGCGAAAGAGATATTTGTTACTCCTTTCAACGCCCCTGAAAACCGCAAAGTTTTTTTTAGCTGAATAATTAGCACCAAGTATTGATCTTTTAGTTGTTAATGAAAGTTGCATGAAATGAGAAATCGAAAACAATACAATTATTATTACTGTAAATGTTTGAGAAAAATACATTAAATCAAATATACCATATAATTAATGACATGTTATCGCTGCAGTGCTTCGGGATAAACTACTTTGACTGTTTTCCCATCAGCACCCAAAATGAAAAGATTTTTACTGTCACCAACTCTTGAGCACCCAACATAAAGCTGGCTATGAGAAAAACATTGTTTCTGGAGGTTGAGGCCAACTACCTTAAGCGACTGGCCCTGAGCTTTGATGATGCTCATGGCAAAACTTAGTCGAAGTGGGAACTGGAGACAATTGAATTGAAATGGCAAATCCGATGGAATGATTGGAATTCGTGGAATGAAGACATCCTTTCCTGCTGCATGTCCAGTCATTATTGTGGTCTTAATGACATGCGCCCACAGCTTCTTTACAGCCAACCGCGTTCCGTTACAAAGTGGTGGTGGGTCTATATTCATGAGAAGAATGATAGGTGCACCAATCTTGAGCTGTATATTGTGTGGTGGCACACCTGATGGCTCCAGAGAATTGAGAAATTCTGTTGGATAATTGACAGCATCGTTCGTGTCTGGAACAGTGTCAACTGACTTGTATTGGTGCATCTCACCAGGTAACTGTAGGAGTAGCCCTCTGTTTATGGCATCAACTGTATCATTCTTTGGTGCAAGGATGACTCTTTCAGAAAGCCACTTGTGATTCCGGAAATGAGAAATAACATTTGGGAAAACTGAATCTTTGAGTTCTTGAAGTGTTGTGACTGCTTGACTAATGTTTCCGACTGATACTATTCCATGCATGTTCTCAGAAACCATTTTGCCATTTCCCAGCTGAAGTAACCTTCCTGCAAAATTTCCAGCAGGAGCATCACCTGTCAAATGCACTCGCATGTTGGTTGCTCCGGTGAGTCGGTGAATTGTTCTAGATATATGAAGCCTTGATGCACGCTTGTAGTTCATCTGCTTTGGTTCCACGTAGGATGACTGGGTAGTGGCGGCTCGTGACTTTCAGTTATGGGGTGCTGCCTCAGAAATTGCGAACAATTGTGTCGATTATATATTATATATATATATATATATATATATATATATATATGATATATATATATATATATATATGAGAGAGAGAGAAAGTCGAATAGATAAATAACTACTCACTACTCAGTCATAAAAATAAGTAAAATAGTATCATAAAATCAATTATAGGGTACTTACGCTTAACGGGTAATTTCGAATTTGCCAAAAATTTTATTTATAAACAAATTCCATTCTTCCGTTTTTATTCTAAGCGAAAAAATATTCTAAGAAATGAAAGCTATATATTGTAAATAATCCAATTATTATATAATTAACTTCAATCTCACGACAAAAAATAAATGATAACGAATCATTGATAAATGTAATTCGGAAATTAAATTTCGAATTAGCAAACGATACAGCAACACAACTACCACGTCAAACAAACAAATCGGCACTGCTCTGTCCACAGTGATTTGGATCCTCTTAAACCCGCGATTCTGACTCGCTCTTCGTACGTCCGCCATCGAGGTTTCAAGCATTTCGAACAAAATCTGGAACTGTTAAGTACGCAGTTCCACGGGAAGGCTGAAGCTACTTTCGTGATTCATTCGTTCGGCATTGAAATAGTTTAAGGAAAAAAGGATATAATCTGATTTAAAAACTCAAAGTTCATTGAAAAAACAATCAGAGAGGCTATTTTAAATATTTAAATATAAAGATCATAAGATCATGGGGGTGCTGTAGTTCCACAGTGCCTACCTGCGAGCCGCTCCTGTGACAGGGAGTGTTTGGCGAAACTCACCAGCCAAGACCATAGTGACACCTCCCATTAGTTTGTCAGTACGTCGAAGATCTTTCAGGGTCCGGTCCATAGCTTCAAGCGCAGCTTTATGAGACATGGTGCATTCATCCCAGACAATGAGTTACACTCCTGCAGAACCTTTGCTTTGCCACTTCCCCTTCCAATGTTGCAGGTTGGTGCCTCTGCACATGCCAAATTCAAAGGCAACTGGAATACTGAGTGAGCAGTCCTTCCTCCTGTTAAAAGTGTAGCAGCAATACCTGATGATGCCACTGCTAGGGCAATCATGGTCTAATTTTAGCTAAAAGGAGATTGATGAGAAAAGTTTTTCCTGTTCCACCTGGAGCATCCAGATAAAAGATGCTGCCACTTCCACTGAAAACATCTTCAGTGAATCTGTCCAAGGCTTGTCTCTGGTCTGGAACCAGACGTCGTTCATTTTCCTGTATGTATTCAACAAGTTGGTCAGTGTTATAATTTGTTTCTCTGAGGATATCAGTGATAACTCATTGATATTAACTCGCTGTGGCTCTGGGAGACTGAAACTTTTGAGATCAAAGCCACCTAAATCTCTCAGTTTGTCCTCAATAATTATAAGAGCTTGATTGTAAATGTCATCACAGAAATCTACATTTAGGTTTTGGTTTTGCATTTGTGCCCAGTTCAAAATGTCCTCAGCAAGGTTCTCCTTGTAGTTGTTCCAAAGTTCCCGAGGAATAGATATGGTACACATGTGGAGCATAATGGCAAAAAGATTCAGCATCATCAGTGGTGACTGTGTAGCAGCTGCTTCATTCAGGGTGTTACTCCAATGGGCATCATCTCAAAGAGTCCTCTCAATTGGCAAACTTGTTTGTAAGTCTCACAGACTCTGCCGTCCACTGTTCGCAGTTCCTCGAACGATGTTGGCCCCTTGACTTCATGTAGAAGTTGACGCAAGAAAAAGCATTCTGAATTGCCAAGATGCGCAGTGTAAACACGAGCTAATGCATCACTGGCCTTGACATTAGGATGCTCTGGCCCATTATATCCTACTTTTCGACGGGCCCACTTCTTGCTTCCACTATTCCATATGAAATACTTGGGTACTTGGTGGTAGAGTATAGAGTCTTAGCATATTCATCTTCCCTGCAAAGGTTAAAAAATTCTGTGAGAGTCATGTCTTGTGTAGCTTGGGCATAATGAAGTGCATTTTCTTCAGTGAAGTAAACTCTTTGGCCATTCTCAAGATGAACACCGAGATGAACCATTGTAATATGTCTTTCATGAATTGAAAAGCTCAGAATTCTCAAGATGGCCTCATTACTGCTGATATATCGGCCTAATTCATATTGTTGAACCTCATCATTCTTGGATACATCATTCTTGGATATCAGTTCCCTTGTTGACATACTTGCAGACATATTTTATGGACTTGATGGAATTACACATTTCAACACTGATGTGAGCATTGAACAGTTGAGAGAGTGAGCAATATGGAACAATCCACCTGTTGTCAACTTGAATTTCAGAACCACGAATCTTGACAGTTGTTGTAAATCCACCATCCGCTAGGCTTCTTCGGCGATACCCGCTAGATCGCAGTGCTGGGGTCTTTGAAAACTGTTGCAACAAATTTTCTTTTTATCTATTATTATTATTGTTATTACGGGCGGCAATGTGAAGCTCAAGATTTTCATGGCTGCGTTCTTTTCTGTAGTTTTATCGCGGTGCTGGGGCCTTCGGGCTCAGTTAGCTTTAACATTTTCGTTAAAGCTAACGAAAATATCACGACTTAACCTAACCAATCGTCAAGAGCGTACAGTTGACCTAACCGGGCATTCAACACCCAGGTGCACAGCCTCGGGACCTAATCAATGTGTGTGAAGTTTCGTGTTTGTAACTGCTTTCATTTTGGACCTATGGCTGGAACACACACACACACACACATATATATATAATACTTCTAGCGTTATTCTACTTTAGAATATTAAAATTGTTGACAGTTTTTTGGCTGAATATAAAGAGAGTCTCTGGGAGGGGGAGGGGGGGTAAGGTAAGTATTGTTTGCTTGCGTGTAGAAGTTTAAAGTTTTTCTCTTTCATCTGATGATCTATTTCATGCGAAGGATCGGCCATATTGGAAAACATTGATTTAGCAAATAAACTATTAGTCCGACTACTGCGCCCTCTCTGTTCCTTAATTCGAATTTGAAGTTGGCGAGTTTTTCTGTCAATGGACAATAAATTACATTCATCTTAAATGTATTTACAGACTAGCTGTTATGCCCAGCACTTGCTTGGGGTGGGCTGATTGTATTAAATTTAAATTATTGAAAGTTTTTTATTTTTCGTCGTATCCCCCAGTAATTGTGGGGCCCGCGGTCCCCCAATTACTGGGGGTTCAATTATTTGGTCAATAAAACAATAGTCATGAAAATCTTAAGCTTCACAAATCTTGACACAATATGCAACCAACAGTTCAGTCAACCAACAGTTCAGTCAACCAACAGTTCAGTCAACCAACAGTTCAGTCAACCAACAGTTCAGCGAACCAACAGTTCAAGCGAACCAACAGTTCAAGCGAACCAACAGTTCAAGCGAACCAACAGTTCAAGCGAACCAACAGTCCAGCCACCAACAGTTCAGCCAACCAATAGTTCAGCCAACCAATAGTTCAAGCGAACCAACAGTTCAAGCGAACCAACAGTTCAAGCGAACCAACAGTTCAAGCGAGCCAACAGTTCAGCCAACCAACAGTTCAGCCAAAAATTCAGCAAAAGTTCACGGAGAGACACACACACACAACTTGCTTTTATATAGTAGATTAGAGATGAGTAAAGGTAGTCTGGAACATAGGCAGATCCAAAGGGTGGGCCAGGGGGGTGCTTAATTGAAGCAAGGGGCTTAACTGAAGCAACGTGGACATAAGCATTCAAAGGTTTTACCTAATTTCGTCTAACCAAGATGTATGGGGGCCTCCAAATTAAGCCCCGTTGCTTTAATTAAGCCCCCTGGCCCCCCTTCTGGATCCGCCTATGGTTTGGAATCTTTTCTTTGGTGTGAAAGAAAGATCCGATCGTGCGACTGTTAATAAAATAAAAGGAAAATGAGATAAAAAATTAAAAGGTTAAGTATTTGCAATCAATTTTTTCAATACATTTTGACTAAAAACGTTCCGTAAAGAAATTTCTGTGCAATTAAGAAAAAGTATCCAATTTCAACAAATATATTATGTGCGATTCATTTGGGTCAAGATATGATTCTATTCGTATTTAGAGTAAAACTCCGTTTTCATGCCCAATTCAGTAAAAGTCTTTTTAATGTAAATAAATGTAATAAAGGGATTATTTCCTCAATTGATATATGAATATCTACAAACTAGAAATGGTACATCATTACTGATTCCCTCTTCCGTGGTGAACTTAATGCTACTGTGTTTAGAATTAAAATAGTCTTAAAAAAAACAGTTTGAAAACCAGAAAAATATCATTAACATGTGGACGATAGAAAATGGGTTTGAAATGTAACTGACAATCTTCCATGATCCATCTTATTTTCATGAATATAGAGCAACAGATTTGCTAATGTAGGGGCTAGAGGTCTCCCCGTTGAAACTTCGTCTTGATGTAGGTACTGTTTTTCGTTAACCAGAAACCTACAGACTTCAGTTGATGTCTTCAATAAAATTGTTTATGTTACTGATACTCCAATTTAAAATCGGTAAATTAGTTGAAACTAGCCAAAAGGCCGAATTATGGACAATACATATTTACTGTACAGTCATGATACAATAGTCAGTCAATAAAATGTAATGAAAATCATTTTAAAAAATTTACCCGAGTCAGAGCTTAACATTTAAAATTATCTCACGAATCTCTTAAATTTTAAATGAAGCTTCACATATTTTATTTGGAGCTCACGAATCAGTTAAATTTCAAATACAACTTGTCAGATTTTTTTTAACCTATCATGATGATCGATGCGTATCTAAAAATTTTGATGGCTACATTCTTTACTAAGTTTATTCACCAACTTCATTTTCTTCATTTCACGAAAGTGTATGAAACTTTGTAGAAGCTTATTGAGACTGGGTTCACTTATAGATTTTAATGATACGGAAGGCCACCAGTCCATGCTTCTAAAAAATATAAAATTTTTCTAATAGCCAGAAAAGCAGATCAACAAATTCACGAAAGAAAGCAACCATCAAACTGTTGAGTTTCATATCCTAAGACCAACAGGACAAAATCTTGAAATTTAAATGCTTCGTGTTTTAGCATATAAATTTTTTAGGGGGGATAAATTGGGATATTTTTTATTTTGGGGGCGGGACACTCGATCTGAAAACAAAAGTTGCTAAAAACACTCCAGGGATCCCAGAGGGTGTTGCCACCAAGTTTCATGAAAATCGGTCCAGCCGTTTGGACCTGAAAAGGAGACAGACAGACAGACAGACAGACAGACAGACAGACAGACAGACAGACAGACAGACAGACAGACAGACACATACATACGCGATGAATTATGGTATGTGATGATAATTAAATAAAAACAAAGATTTAAAGTTCCATGTTTATTATTATTATATCTATACTATAAAAAGGCAGTCCTGTCTGTCTGTAGACACCATGTATTTACTATCAAGCGGTTCTGAACATAGAAATAAATGAGCTTTGCTTTGTTTCAACTTTTTACTCGTGACAATTACTGAGGATTCACTTATTTGGTCAATAAAACTATAGAAAAGAACGCAGCAATGAAAATTTTAAGCTTCACATCCGAACACATTGTATCAAGATTTGTGAAGCTTAAAATTTTCATAGCTGCGTTCCTTTCTATAGTTTTATTGACCGAATAGTTGACTACCGAGTAATTGGGGGGCCTGCGGTCCCCCCAATTACTGAGGACGAAGGCTCCATCCCCGCAGTCGAGCTAAATTGGCCCGTAGGGACCACTTTAGTTAGTGTTTATAAAAGGAGCGGGATACGTCGTTGTGAATATCGTAACACCACTTCCCGTCGATTAGTTAAACGACATTTGGTCTGGATAGTAGTTGGATGGGAGACCGTCCTCTGCGTCCAGATTATGTAGTGATCCGTGGTTCGGATCCCACATAAAACTGTAGGTCATATGACCTTAGTTGTTGCGAAGGAAGTTAAACCCCATCATTACAGTTTTATAAAAGGAGAAACGATATCAAAGGTGGCCATTGTCATTGTGGGAGAAGAGGCCTTCCCTACTACGATGTGGCTGTTCGCAAATTTCTTGATCAACTTTTCCTCAGCATTTGATAAGCCATAGTGGATCGATAGCTTCGCCATCTCAATGACCCGACTCAATGCCCATGGATTTTTTTCTTGATGACAAATATTTTTGCACCCACTACTTCTCAGTCACTCAAATGTATAATTTTTTTTCTTTCATAGCACGATTATTTTCAGATTAAGTTTTTGAGTAAAGAAAAAAGTTTCATTATTTTGAAAAAGAACATTCCTCTGCCCACTCACTTATTCACCCATTTAAATACAGTCAGCTCGCAGCATCAGTTCCAAGTACATACTGTAGAGGGTCAATGCACTTTGATTTATCATATTCAAACGAATTATAATAATCTAATCTACGGAACAATCCCTTTACTTGTTTTGTCATTTGTTTTCATTTTGGGCACTTTGTACATTATAATGTTTAGGTACTTGACTCAATAGGAGCGAGATATACCGCAAGGTTGCTTTCTTTCCCATGGCCGTACAAATGTACCGTTCCAATCATAAATGCATTCGCTTTGCCTCACGTTTACTCGACACAAACTGAACCAAATATCTTACATATAATTTCAAACTTTCCTTTCATAGACACACTTAAAGTTATGTTTCTTTTTCCTGTAAAGCGACAGTAATCAGATCCAAAAACACTAAAATAACACTGGATGACAAAAAATAACTTCTTTTTTTTTTGTCACATGAACAAAAATGGGTGGATCTTACAGGTTTTTTACTGCTGAGTTCAAAAATTACCTCAAAATTTGTCTATCACCCACCAATATTGAGTGAATCGAAAATGAAATTTGGACTAATTTATAGACGTAATAGCAATATCAAAGTAGAAAATGCATATTGAACTCGCCTAAAATGTTCACTGAGCGAAATCAAGTGAATAACTGACAAATGAAAGTCAACAGTGACGTGCAGTAACTTATAAGCAGAGTAGAAGCGAGGGCAGACCCCGCCCCCTTTCTATTCTGACTCCAATCCCAAGTAATGTAAATTCGTGTGTCACTAAAACTGAGGGTGATAGAAAAAAATTTTCATTTCTGTAATCAACGTAAAAAATTATATAAAGTTCAAGTAAAAATATTTCTGTGACAAAAACTTTGTTGACCAGTATAATTATCTATCTCACGTAATGCTACATTTAATCAGCATTTAATAGCCAGTCAAGGGAATTAGTGCTAAATCATTCTTATAAAGACGACATTTGTTCGACTAATCCTTATCTTCTTAAAAGGGGATTTTATTCCTCTTCAGTTATACTTAAATATTACTTAGAAATAACATAACAAAATCCTTTATTAGAAACTCTTAAACACGTCAAATATCACTTAATTTCTCCCCTTTAATCCACTTAGAAATAGACATTATTTTAACGTTTCCCATAATTTAAGAATTCAAGATCAGCTACTGATTTATTACAATGTTTTAAAGACTTTTCTAAACTTTTGAATGTATTTTTTCACAAAGTGTAAAATTTCCTTGAAAACTCTTCTTGAGAAAGATAAAATGATCACTTTTGTGTATAAATCTGACGTTTCGTTTTTCCATACGGACATTTTCAAAGAAATGATAATAGTTTATTATATTTAAAGATAAAATTAACTTATACGATTGCTTTAACATGAAGTAAAAACAAAAAATAAACGTGATTAGATTAAGTAAATTCAATTAAGTAAATTCAATCCCTGTTCAGCGAGTGCACTCGGCCAAACTTCTAGGAATTACCATCGATTCAAACCTATCATTCAAAGAGCACACTGAAGATCTATGCAACAAATTAGCCAAGGTTTCATTCATAATTACAAAAGCAGGTGCGGCACTCCCAAAACAGGTTCTTCGATCCATATATTTCACCATGGTGTACCCACACTTACAATACTGCATTAGTGCTTACGGAAGCACACACCAATATTCGCTACAGCCATTGGTGGTAATGCCAAAAAGATTAATTGGGAAAACCTATAAATCGAAGAAACCATACCTAATTTTAGTGTGCAGTGATAACCAATTTGCGCAGTAATAACTTCAATTTGTGCAGTGATAAATTAGGTTCTATATTTTCAATTTATCACTGCACAAATCGAAATTATTACTGCGCAAGTTGGTTATCATCACTGCACACTAAAATTAGGTATGGAACAAACATAATAAAAGTACAGATCAAATGTTCCACTAGTTAAAAATTATCAAACAAGGAGAAATCTACAAACGAAACATTGCCTCATATGTATCAACATCGCCTACAATACACTACCAGAAATCATCCAAAACAAAATATTAACCTCCAAAATACAACACCGCTTTAACACAAGACAATTAGACACGTAGACCCACCTCCGAAAACCGAACTATACTCCAGATCAGTGGTGTTTAACCTGCGGGTAATTCGGCCTTTTTTCGGAGGAAGAGGAGTAACTAGTTGGCGCCACTGTTCAAAAAAATGCTGAGCTATGGCTCCACTAAACTTTTATTATTCTTTCCGAATTTCCCTTTTCTCATATTTGCCATCTAAAAGGGGGAGGGGGGAGGATAATTATGATTTGTTTGCTAGCTCAAGGAGTAACTGCGAAAAAGGTTAAATATCACTGCTCCAGATTGTGCGATTCGATCCTTATCCTCAACTGGTCCAAATCTTTGGAATTCACTTAATCAAAAGATAAAACAATCTAGAACATTAAAAATCTTCCAAAGGAAACTGAAAGACAAATTCATCAATTCATACAAGCCATAACTCTGTATCGCCTCTCTTATTTCAACTAACAAAATTAAACTCCATACTCTTGTTTCCATATTTCTATATAGCGAAGCAAATACAGGGTGTCCCAGAATTAACTATCTATTTCAATGAAATCGGACAAATTTTTTAAAAACACACTTTTATTTATGTTTATCATGTTTAATATGTGTTAAAAATGTATAAATTTCTAAATTTTTTTCATAATTTTATTTTCATAATTTTTTCATAGTTTTTCATAGTTTTATTTTAGAATGGCAGAGAGACTCTCCAAAAGTTAACGTGTGGCTTGGAATGACCACATCCAAAATTTATGGCACATTCTTCTTTGCGGGAGCAACTGTAACAGGTACCGTCTACCTTGATATGCTTCAGCAGTTTCTCGAACCACAGCTTCTTGATGATGGCATTCTTGATAATGTTGTGTTTCAACAAGATGGAGCACCATGTCATTATGCTCTAATTGTTCGAGAATACCTCAACAGACGCCTTCCGAATCGGTGGATTGGACGTGGAGGACCTCGACCTTGGCCTCCGCGTTCTCCGGATTTGACACCCCTGGATTTCTTTGCATGGGGTTTCATAAAAACAAAGGTTTATCGCCAAAAGATCAATAGTTTAGCTGAACTTAAAGAACGCATCCAGTTGGCAGTGCGGGAGATAACACCTGAAATGCTTCAAAATGTGTTTCGCAGCGCTGAGGATAGATTTGAAATTTGCAGAGATACAGACGGTGCACATGTTGAAACTTCTCAATAAAGTTTTGACTTATGATTTATAAATCTATTTGTTTTTGTATCATAATTTAGTAATAAACACAAAATTATGTCAGTTTTTATTAAATTTGTCCGATTTCATTGAAATAGATAGTTAATTCTGGGACACCATGTATAATAACCAGTAAAATAAAACCAAATATGAGCAAGGTCAAGGTATCTAAGGTTGTTAAAATACTCAGTGAGCAAGGGATTTAATAGTTCAACATTTTAATCCTATATTATATTATCCTTATCCTTAAACTATTAAAAAAACACCTACAATTCCTTCCATTTCCTGTTTCCATCCATTTCCTGAAAAAAAATTACCTACAATGTTTCAACTAATAAAACAAAGGGGGGTAATGGCGGAGGGGGTAATGGGTGGAGGGAGGTAATGGGTGGAGGGGGGTAATGGGTGGAGGGGGGTAATGGGTGGAGGGGGTAATGGGGGAGGGGGGTTATGCAACAAGGGGTGGGGGTTAGCCCCCCAAGTTGCATAAAGAGGGGTGAGGGGTCTTTGGGAGGAGAGGGAGAATGACCTACCCCCAAAGGGGTAACCTTAACGTGCCCTCGCCGTAGGCGAGTTTGCGAAGCACGAGCCGCGCCCGTTGGGCAGGGAGCCGAAGGCTCTCCTTGTTATTATTTAATAATTATATGACGTATGTCTGATCATATTTACACTGATTGTATTAATAATTAATTATTAATATTAATAATTGATATTGGTATTAATAATATTGATATTATGAATATTAATATATTTGATTTTATTAATTATTTAATTATATTTCACCGTCCAATATCCAAATAAATACGAAGGTGTAATCTCAGCTGAATACCTATATGTAATTAGGTGTAGTTATGTGAATGTGTAATCCTAGCCGAATATCCTAAGTCTATGTACTGTATTTCTAAACATGTTTGAAGCTTACAGCAGATAATCCTCATGTACTTATCTCTCTTTGCCTCTATATCTTGAACCCTTCAGCGCACAGTGTTAACTTTACTGATTTTGTTCTAGCTGACGCCAGACGATTTTATTCAGTCTCGAAAAATACCTCTGTGCAGTAAAGGGTTAAAGCTACTTTGCGTTATGTACCAAGTTTTACCATTCAACTCCATTCCGCCAATAAAAAATAAAATTTGCTTCTTAATGGCAACTCTTTGCTATGTAAATATATGAAGGCATTACCATTGCTCATTAAATTCACCGAATGTATAATGAGCAAGTGAGGGTGTCCAGATTATGTATATGTGTGTATGTATGTATGCATGTATGTATGGGCATACTGTATGTATTTATGTATATCTGTATGTGTGTGTGTGTGTGTGTGTTTGTTTTATTATTTATTATCTTCATTATTTATTTACGCTTCTTTCTACTTTACTATCTATTCTCTATCGGCTCTTTCTTTCATTTATCACTTTGCTTCTCTACGCTCTTTTTGCCGTATCGTATATATATCATGGTAGCGCGCCTAGACTGAAACCGTTACAAAACGAAGGGGGGAGGGGGATGTATATTAATACTCTTTATTAACACTTATTACGTTTTATTAATTTCGAAAATGGTTTAGTTATGTTAGGGGTATGCGAGTATGAAATATTACTAAATATTTAGGTCGGAGAGGGCACAAAACAATTTGACTTTAAGATCACATGGTTCTAAATCTTACGCGTATCGCGTCCGCCTCAAGACTGAGTATTATGGGTATACAGTCCGCTCCTTTGGGCTCCCTTCAGTACTGCCAACTGTACCCATTTTAAACAATTTAAAACTAACAAACATGCTTTATCGTAATCATCACAATTTTTGTAAATTTATATTAAACATTAATTAATATTCTTAACTAAGCATTACTACACTCGCATCACCCCCTTGAAAATAAGTTTTTCATTAGAAAACTTATTAATATCGTTTAACAAATTTCAATAAATTTATTCAACAAACTTACATATTTTGCAATTTTTTTTTTTTTTTTTTTCTTTAACAATTCAAAGTTTAGAAATAGACAAGAAATAATAGAATGACAATTCCCATACATATATTGTATCATATTATAAAAACCGAAAACTTTATAATTTTCACATTTGCATAAAATAACATTTCACTCTAATAATTAAATTACAACCTGTAACTAATCTATACATGCCAAAAAAAATAACGGAAAATTTTCTTACAGTGGCTACACAAATCTCAAGTTCACAATCTATTCCAGCGATTTCTCATCAACGATCGCTTTACATTCGAAACAATTATTTGTATAGTTATACAGTTACTATCAGGGCAACATAGAAAAAAAATAAGAAAAAGTTTACATAAAATACTGACCAAGAGCGCACATACTATTTCACGAAAAACACAACAAATATGGGCAATAATCGGACCCTTTTCACTTATAATTTCATTAGATAATAATCAGTACATTTATTTGCTGGACGTTGTTTAGATGACACTCCGCACGCTGACAACGGATTTCAATTTTCAATCGCAGCTCTCCTACTCACTTCGCTAGAATGCAAGGGATTGCATCAATCAACATGCAACAGGCAGCACGCTATAATGGTTCCGCTCTCTCTCCAATGGCGAAAAAAAAAACAAGAGACGTCCAATTCTAAAAGGATCAGGGGGGAGATATCTGAAAGCGGGACCACGCGCTGGAATTGGACGGAATTTGCAATTCTAGAAGTCGATGAAGAAACTCGCCTTGTCTCATCTCCACTTTTGTCGGTGAACGCTGCTCTTCCTACGTCCAGCTGAAAGACTCTTCTACTGGCAACAATCAAACGATGACTCCGCCGTAGGCCGTTTCCCAACGAACCTACTGTATGTCTGTATGGACAGTACAGTCGTAGGCACCCGTTCAAGCTCTCGTGGCTTGTCTACCGCGCGCTGTGACACATATTTAGCGAAGCATTCGAGCAACGTGACCAGCTACTGCCCGAAAAATACCAGTAGACCATCTTCGATCGAAACTTTCGTGTGCCAAGACCCTGCACACGTAAATTTCTCTTCTCTTCCGAAACTGTCCTGCGCCAAGTCCATGCGCATTCGGTTCCTCTCTTCTGTCTCTTCTCTTCCGAAACCATCCTGCGCCAAGTCCATGCGCATTCTGGTTTCTCTTCTCTCTCTCTCATTGGTGATCGATCACCTATCCGGTCGACTAAACTCACTTGATGGAACTCGGATTCAACTTGGTTGACCCAAACTGAGCCTTTGCAATTTTGAAAAAAAAGTTTATTCTAAACGTTTCTGTACTGCTTATCATTTCATTTTAATTTATCGAATTTTCTCGACAGTTCACTTCGAAACTAACTACACATTTGCTCTGGCCAAATTCACGGAAAAAATATTAAAAATTTCGCAAAAATTTAATCAAATCTAGCTACCAATAAGGTCACTTATGGCAGTTACAGCAGAGAAGATAAAAAAAATCATAAAACGCTAAACAAAATTGTACAGTATAAATATAAAAGCGCCCATACATAGTAACTGTTAGTATAATTTAAGAATTATTATTGTTCAAACTATCGTCAGAAATCACCTCAATACCTCTAAATACAAAAGACAAAAATGAACCCCAGAAACTTCATGTCATCCATTCTCTGACAATCATGAACCCTCTTGCTTTGAGGAGGAGCACACAAAACGCCACAAAAACGTTACTGGCTATCTATAAGGCTCCATTTCCGAGTGTACACTTGAGTCAATGTTTCAAATGCATTAGTTAACTCCGACTGAAGGTTTAAACAATAATAATTTTCTAAACAGTTATTAAAAAGTAAAAAAAATTTAAATATTACTACCAAAAATTATTTTAATACAGTAATTCCAACTTGAAACGTCAAATTTCATATGAATTGAACTCGCAATTCGCAAATTACATCTGAGATACAACTCTCTCCTTCAACAGAAACCCCAGTATGGTTTGCAAATCACAAAAATCTCAGTAATTTATCGTTTCCAAGTGAAAATACAAATTTTTATCGTTATACTAAATAAGAATAGACAATATGCACTACTCACAATTACACGCAACCAACTGTAAACAAAAACAACATTACATAATTAAGAGCGGTCGCTTTGTTTGTAAGCGAACCTCTATACAAATATCCCTAACCGAATGAAACTGCATTATATCCTACATAATTTCGTAATATTTTCCATGCAAACGCTCGAACTAAAAAAAAGACATTTTTCATTTCTAATTCCAAATTAAAATATCAAATTAAAACATCCTTTTTAGAATACAATCTAAATTTGAACTAAAAATTTTACCATTGTCATTGAACTGGAAAGAAAAATAAAAATCGGCCTACCTGTACAAATAAAATTGATTATTGAATGAATTTATAAAACGTAAAGAAAATTTTCTACACAAATTTCTGTAATTCAAAAAAATTATAATTTCCAGATTTAGTAAAATGTGTACCGTAACTCACATTGGCCGCCAAAATAAAAATAAAATTTACTGCTGCACTTTTAGGCCTATATTTAATAAATTCAATGTTATGCGCGGAAAGAACAATTTAGAATTTTATGCATAACATTTGTGCTTATTAAAGAAAAATCCTATGCTTATTTATGTTAAACCAATTAAAATTTTGTTAAATAACTAAGAATTTACTACTCAATAGACATACCGTAATAACGGTTAATCTCCGAACAATATTTTACGATAGGCCTACAAGAAATTCTTCTTAAGTACGATACAATAGCCATTTTACCAAATATGTCGGAATTGTCGTGAAATGACCGAAAGGAAGAGAGAGGAGAAAAAAAATAATCAGCTTACCTACCAAAATTTGAGTATATAAATATATGTAATTATATATATAACTAATAAATACGTATTAGTTAATAAGTAAGTATATAATTAATAAGTATATAAAAAATCCAAAAAAACAAAAAATTTTACAACACAATTTCTCTATTTCAGTTAAACGAATTCTGCTTATTTTGAAATTTAACACAATCCTATACGGCGACTTATAATCTGACAAATTTAATATGTTTAAGATTACCTTTCGACTGTCAATTAACTGTAACTTAACCTATATAGCGCGAAGCGAGCGAAGCAAAAAGCCCGTAAATCTATATAAACAAAATAATCCTATTATTATATACAGGCAATCGAAATATAATCAAAAATCTGCTAATGAAACCCAGAAAATTTCTCACAAATTTTCGCTAAAACATTTTGAAAGGACCATATAAATGTGTATCATACTGTATTTAAACTAACAATTTACTTACGTACAAATTTTTTTCTATATTAATCGCTATTTTATTATCACAATTACTACTAATTCAAAAATTTTAAACAAAAAATAAAAAGGTAAGCTGAAAGAGCATACAGTGGAAGAGACGAAAAAAAAGAAAAATTGAGTCTTCAGGCAGCACGATAATTTTCAAAACTATATCCTCTCCAACCGAATGAACGAAATTTAACGTAATAATGACTCGCAATATTGAGTCGGACAAACGAAAAGCAACGGAACTGGACGATGAAAAATGGGACAAAGGGAACATTTCAGAATCCAACGAACTCCCACGAAAAGAAAGAAAAAAAAAAATTAAATTTTTAGGCGCGAAGTTTGTCAGGGACGCTATCAGGATGCGAAGGCGAAGCGCCATCTTGAATTTTATTTACAATGAAATTTTAAGGAATGAATCGAAATTTGCCTGCAAACGGATAACTTTGCATTTAGATATTTTAATAATCGAAATAAAATATTCATTAACGCTATTGGTTATTATACCGGTTTTAAGAATTTTAATCAAATACTAAATCACGTGGGTAAGCCTCACAAAATATGATGTAAGACCACCGCTCCACCAGATGTAGTGATCGGTTTATTATTATTACTTTCTTATTTATTTACGCTTCTTTCTACTTTACTATCTCTATTCTCTATCGGCTCTTTCTTTCATTTATCACTTTGTTTCTCTACACTCTTTTTGCCGTATCGTATAAATATCATGGTAGCGCGCCTAGACCTGACTCAAACCGTTACAAAACAAAGGGGGAAGGGGGTATATTAATACTCTTTTTAACACTTATGCGTTTATTAATTCGAAAATGGTTTAGTTAAGTTAGGGGTATGCGAGTATGAAATTTCTAATAATTTAGGTCGGAGAGGCACAAAACAATTGTTTAAGATCACATGGCTCTAAATCTTACGCGTATCGCGTCCGCCTCAAGACTGAGTATTATGGGTAGTACTCCGCTCTCTTGGGCTCCCTTCAGGACTGCCAACTGTACCCATTTTAAACAATTTAAAACTAACAAACATGCTTTATCGTAATCATCACAATTTTTAGTAAATTTATATTAAACATTAATTAATATTCTTAACTTGGCATTACTACAGTGTGTGTGTGTGTCACTTTCTGTATGCCTTATAATTGTGGCAAAGAAAAATAAAATTATTATTATTAATTACACCACATGGATGAAATCTTAACTTTCGTTTTACTTTCTGATACACACACACACACACACACACACACACACACACACACAAAACACTTTCTGCCGATAATCTTAGTAATAATTTGTAAGAGAACCTCTGTCAACGTTCAGAAATTTCGATCATAATAACTTGCGCATTCGGAGCATTTTCTCAGATTGTTTTCCCCCAAGATGCCAAATTGAATTTTTATTTGGCAGTTTTCTGGTTCCAGATTCCTTCCTGAATACCTTTTGTTGCTCTATGTACGACTTACACTTCATATAACGATTGAAAATGAAAAGAAAATGCCTTGTTTTTTACACACACACACATATATATATATATATATATATATATATATATATATATATATATATATAGGGTGTTTCACAACCGGTGTGTCATACTTTGAGGGGTGATTTGGGGGTGATATCGAGTAAAAAAGTTAATACAACATCGGTGCTATTTCCAACCGTTGCGGAGCTACGGACATTTTAAGGTGCACGGAAAAAAATAAACGAGTATTAATCTGAGGTATTTATTGCTACATTTTATGAGATACATCTTATTAATGTTCAAAATGTCCGCCTCGGTTTTCAATGCACAGCCTCGCTCGTTCCAAACAAGAGTCCACTGCCCATTGAATCATTTCAGGGTGTTCTCGTATGTAAGCAGCGGCATCCATAATCCGACGCAAGAGTTCCTCTCTCGTTTGTACTTTGGTCTTGTAGACCATCTCTTTCATAAGGCCCCATAAAAAGAAATCTAACGCCGGGGTTAGGTCCGGAGATCTCGGGGACCACGATATTGGACCAGCACGACCAATTCAACGATTCCCGTACCGCTGATTCAAGTAATCCGTAACATGACGACCAAAATGTGGTCGCGCCCCATAGTGCTGAAAGAACATCTTGCGCCTTGTCTCCAAGGGCACGTCCTCCGTCAAAAGCGACAATTCGTTCGTCAGGAAGTTCAGATAAATATCAGCAGTTAATCGTTGTTCCAAAACGAACTGTCCAATCAGCTGATCTCCAATTACATCGCACCAAACATCCAAACATTCACCGAGAATCGATGTTGAAAGTTTCCTTCAACGATACGTGGGGATTATCGGCAGACCACAAGTGGGAATTTCGTCTATTGTTAATTCCATCCCGAATGAATTGTGCTTCACTAAACAGTACGCGATTAAGAATTTGGCGATGCGTAACCATCCACTGGAAATTGAATACGTTTATCGTAATCATCCTGTTGAAGAGCTTGCACACGTTGTAAATGATAGGGATGCAAACCCTCATCATGTATGGTTCGCCATACACGCAATGCGGATTCACCAATTCCTTTAGAAATCCTTCGAACACTGGTAGTTGGGCTACGTTGTACTAGGTCCAGTATGCGCTCCTCCACAGCAACGGGCCGTCGTGCTACATGTTGGTTACGTGGACCAATTGTCCGTTTCCCTTAATCTCTGGTTTATGTCACTAAATACTTGCCTGTTCGGTATTTGGTGGTTCGGAAAACGTCTTCGATATTCCTCAACCGCCGCTCTGCTGTTACCATCACAGAATCCATAAATGAAATGGATATCAGCGTATTCAGCGGGTGTGAACTGTTGATTCATTTTGAGTGTTCACCTTAGCGCAACACAGTGTCTCGTACCACAGATCAAAACCAACTGAAAAAAACTGAGGATTAGTAGTGGTGACTTCGTTAACCGAAACTACCACTAGTGCTGCCATCTATCGAATTACACACAAGTAGGGATTTGTTGTTTGCACATCTTAGCTCCGCAACGGTTGGAAATAGCTCCTACAGTACTGGTAAAAAGTTTGGAAACACCTGTACAATTTATGTAATTTTTCCTTATTAACCAATAGAGTTGTTTTAGTAGACTGATGTCTGTTCCTATAAATAGACTATTGTCCTAATGTACAAAATTTGTAATTTAGATTATTTAACCCAATCATATTTGGTTATTTTGTTATATTAATCAGGTTTTAATCCTAAAATAGAAATTAAAAAAACCTGATTAATATAATAAAATAACGAAATACTGGGTTAAATAATCTAAATTACTAAATTTTGTACATTTAGAACAATAGTCTATTTATAGGAACAGACATTCGTCTACTAAAATAACTCATTGGTTAATAAGGAAAAATTACATAAATTGTACAGGTGTTTCCAAACTTTTTACCAGTACTGTATGTTATACTAACTTTTTTTACTCGATATCATCCCCCAAATCACCCCCCAAAAGTATGGCAGACCGGTTATGAAACACCCTGTACATTATATATATATATATACACAAACTCAGAATGGTCCCCTGAGAAACTTATAAGCACACCGGACCAAAAATTAGTCACCCCTAATAGCACCGATAGTAGGAAGTTCAAGGTCACACAGAGGGCGCTGATGTAGCATTGGTAAGTGACAAGTAGCGGTGACGTAGCACACAGGATCAGATCTGTTTCGTGAGGTGGTGAAGAACAAAGTGTGTGTTGGATATAGTCTGCAAAATGGGTCGTGAGGCAGACGTTACTCAGTGGCAAAAAGGAGCCATCGTGTTTGGCAGAGCCCACGGACACAAAATGTCTGAAGTAGCCCAATTTGTTGGTGTGTCAACGTGTACTGTCCAGCGAGTTTACAAAGAGTGGTGTAGTTCGCAATCAACTGAAAATCGACGGCGTAACTGTGGCCGGAAAACAATTCTCGACAATAGGGGCCGCCGCCATGTTTCTCGTCTAGTAACTGCAAATCGTTTTCAAACCAGAGAACAATTGCTCCAAGAAACCAATGAGGTTCTCCAGCGACCAATTTCCGAACGGACATTGCGACGAGAACTGCATGCGATGGACATCTGGAGCAGGGTACCACGGAAGAGGCCGCTGTTAACAGCAAGTCACAAATTGGCACGTTATAAATGGGCTCAGAGGCACAAAAACTGGACTGCGGCAGATTGGAAACGTGTAATTTGGTCCGATGAGTCCCGTTTTTGTTTGTTCTCCAATGATGGGAGGCGACGAGTACATCGCAGGTCCAATGAAGCCTTTAATCCTGAATGCGTCGAAGGTGTTGTTCAGGCTGGAGGTGGTTCCGTGATGTTCTGGGGATGTTTTTCGTACCACGAAATGGGCCCTCTCGTTCCAATGACGATGAATTTGAACCAGCAGGCGTACCTCCGCATACTAAACTCGCCGGATTCGTGCGGTTATCAAGGCCAGAGGCGCCGTCACACGTTATTAGGTACATTCTGAGAGGGGTGACTAATTTTTTGTCCGGTGTGCTTATGTTAAACACAGACCGTGCATGGAACAAGGAACTCTTCTGGGAAAATTAAATCCACTATAGTCCGAATAAGTAATGGTAAATGACAAATACCATAGTTTTTCTTTTTCATGATGCAAGCCCGACGTGGGCAACGGTCTCTCGCAAAGTGGTCCCATAAATATAGCTTCCCTCACCAGCTATCTGCAAAGCAGACAGGATCCAGCTTTGGGACATGGATTTAGGGTTTAAAGCAAGCCTAGCCCTGCTACATTTAGAACCTCAATATAAGCAAAAGACTCGCTGCATTCACGTCGGATTGAATACATCAAAGAAAAAGGGGTAACTATTGTATTTTTAGCCAAAAAAACAAAACTTAAACCTCAACCGCGACATTGAGCGTCCACTTTTCAAGGCACATAACACGTCCGTTTAATATACACAAACTCAGAATGGTCCCCTGAGAAACTTAAATGTTAAACACAGACCGTGCATGGAACAAGGAACTCTTCTGGGAAAATTAAATCCACTATAGTCCGAATAAGTAATGGTAAATGACAAATACCATAGTTTTTCTTTTTCCCAAAGCTGGATCCTGTCTGCTTTGCAGATAGCTGGTGAGGGAAGCTATATTTATGGGACCTCTTTGCGAGAGACCCGTTGCCCACGTCGGGCTTGCATCATGAAAAAGAAAAACTATGGTATTTGTCATTTACCATTACTTATTCGGACTATAGTGGATTTAATTTTCCCAGAAGAGTTCCTTGTTCCATGCACGGTCTGTGTTTAACATATATATATATATATATATATATGTATATATATATATATATATAATATATGTATATATATATATATATATATATATATATATATATATATATATATAGAGAGAGAGAGAGAGAGAGAGAGAGAGAGAGAGAGAGAGAAGAGAGAGAGAGAGAGAGAGAGAAACCCACATATTGATTCCAATCTATGGCAGGAAGATTGTGTAAACGTGAAAAACAATATCGCGGATTGTTCTGAAGTTTGAGCGGAGAGTCATGCATGGTTACAGTTCAATTTACGAAAGTTCCCGCCATGATAAGTTCTTTGTGTAAAATATTATGACACGGTTGATGGTTTGCGGTAACAAGAAAAAATAATCTATATGATGAACAAAGCCGAAATATCTTTGATGTGGTCATAATCGATGGCTAAATGGTTGTCCGGTAAAGACTTTTCTTGCGAAATGGTGCGTGTAATTTGGTTAAGTATCGTAGGTAAGTCTGCTATTATGATGGCAGGCCCTACTTTTTCCCCGTTTTCCTCCACCTGAAAGGGTCATCGAACGATTACAATTCCATTCGTTAAGCGTAAAAGTTTTGGTACACAGTCGTTACAACAGGAACTTATTGTTATTGTTTACTTGAAAAGAAATCTCTCTCTCTCTCTCTCTCTCTCTCTATATATATATATATATATATATATATATACATATATATATATATATATATATATATATATATGTCTGGGTAGTAGTTGGATGGGAGACCGTCCTCTGCGCCCAGATTATGTAGCGACCCGTGGTTCGTATCCCACGTAAAGCTGTAGGTCCCCTCCGTCATATGACCTTAGATGTTGCGAAGGAGGTTAAACAACCCCAATTAAAAAAAATATATATATATATATATGTTACACTTTTCTTCTTTTCTTCTGCCTTTCCCGTGTAACAGAAATATAAGACTCCCGACGAAGTAGATCTGAAGACGTCGCGACTTCGTACTTACTCAAGCTCTTGAGACAGAATGCGTTGGCGGGTCCGGGGAAACAAGAAAATGCTTGGCAAAGTTTTTGTTTAATGTGCTTGAATCAGATTGCCTTAATGTTTTAAATGTAAACAAGTGGAAGTCAAATCGTTTCTTGTTCGACTTTAAATCAGTTACTTATTTCTAAATTATATCAAATTTCAGAACCAGTAGGCACGGACTTTCCCTACCGCCGCCTACTTTAAATCAGTTATTTATTATACTTAGTCAGATTTTATCCAAGATTTCTTACAAGCTATTCCTGCCTTTCCTACCGCGAGGCTTAATCTGAACGGCTTAATCGTAGGTTGTATGTTGGCTCCCCTCGAAGGGAGGTAATAACGAATAGGGCATCCAGCTCTATCCGGAGATCTGCGTCTGACCTCCGCGCGCAAGAATCTGAGTTAAGAGTGCTGAGCCCCTTCTTTTATATTCTAAAAAACGTAAGTCCTCTACAGCATTCGCATGAGGTGGTGACGTTATTACCACGTGACTTCCGCTTGGTAGAAAGGATTCACCAACGCGAGGTGCTTTTGCGTCAACTCGCGTGTGAATCTTAATTTGATCGGAAGTACGAAAAAATATATAATTATTAAATTAGAGGCATTTATTATAGATTTTAAATGAGGTATATCCGGGAAAGTTAACTTCTCTTTTCGTCTAAAAACGTATTTAGATACAAAAATATGGAGACGAAGTAATACGTTCTATGTGAATTTGAATTTGAATTTTGTACTATAAGGCGTTATTCGGTTCAAAATGAAATAATGAGTTCCTTATGAACTCGAAACGAAGGGAATAATATATATATATATATATATATATATATATATATATATATATATATATATATATATATATATATATATAGTGTCCCAGAAGTCCTACCCCAAAGGCATTTAATATCACGCTGTACATTATGGGAGTAGGACTTCTAGGACACCCTGTATATATAAATATATGAAATTGCAGAAAATAAAATTAAATGGAGAAATACAAATTCCTAATCATTCAATGAAAAATAGGCGACTCTGAAAGGCTCTGTCCGTTCAAATGTGACACTCTGAACGACGTTCACACTAAAATCACCTGAAACAAAAAGATTAAAAAACTGATATTGTAGCCAAATTGTAATATGAGATGAGATAACAAATTACATCCACGAAGAGGAAGGATAGTTTTAGGAGAGAAAGTTTCGTAAACCAGTTTTTATAGTTGAAATGTAATAATAGAAATGCGAAACAAATAATTTTCTTGAATACTTTTATATACTTTAAAAACTACAAAATAGTTATCGGTTTCTTCAGAGATCCTTCACCCTGGAGCCGTGGCGTCTTCGCCATTCGTAGAAATCGCTTCGATAAAGGAAAGAGAGCTTTAGGAGGATGAAAGGTCTTACATGATAAATGCAAACCACTCAATAATTTCCCGAACAGCAAACTCCCTATCCTCGAAAGAGATTTCTAGGAAACGCTGAAGTTCTCAAAACCTCTTCAATTCAAATTGGAAATTTTGAGTTGACTCATGCAAATGTTTTCTTAATACTCAGTTGGATGTTACGTTAAATTTATGTGGACTTTAAATAAAATAAATAAAAACCAATAAAATAAAACACGCAGAAATAAAATATGTAAAAAAAAGGGATCAAATGTAGAATTCGGACCCCAGCCTTCTTTAGTTAGCTTTATAAGGCTAACTAACGAAAATATCATGACCTAACCTAACCAATCGTCAAGGGCGTACAGTTAACCTAACGATTGGTTAGGTTAGGTTGTGATATTTTCGTTAGTTAGCCTTATAAAGCTAACCAAAGAAGGCTGGGGTCCGAATTCTACATTTGATCCAAAAAAAGATTTGGTATTTTAATAAAAAATTTTTAGCGTGAGTCACCAAATTCCTATATAAGTTGTTTCTGTGGTTTTTAATTTTTATCATAGTTTGCAATGGAGCATTACTGTATTTTATTTTTTAGGTTTGCATTCTTATTTAAAATCTTATATACGTATAAACATACTCTTATTTATTTCCAATCACAAAAAAAATGAATTGAAAAAAAAGTAATAATTTTTTCAGTCAGAAATGTCAGATGGTAAATTCAAGATTGAAACGTTTGCAACATTTCAAACTGGCTGCAATTTAGATGAAACAATCCCCAAAAATTTTCCCAATTTTGTTCATCTGATCTACCTGACAAAAGTTATTTATCCGCTATTGGAATGTCAAATCGTATAAAATTAATCGCATTGTCAACCTTTCAAATACCACGCAAGATTTTTACTGGCTGTTATCGAATAAATAAATTGAAAAAATTAAAACAATGTACAGTATTTCAAACAATCAATATTTTAGAAAAAAAAAGGGGGGGCTTTTAATGTTAGACAAGCAAAAGTGGGCCCAACGGGCCAATTTAGCTAGACTTGCGGTGCTGGAGACTTCGGCCTCAGTAATTGGGGGGGCCTGCGGTCTCCCAATTACTGGGAAGTAAATTATTCGGTCGGTAAAACTACCGAAAAGAACGCAGCCATAAAAATCTAAAGCATCACAAATCTTGATACAATGGGTTCGGATGCGAAGCTTAAGATTTTCATTGCTACGTTCTTTTCTATAGTTTTCTTGACCAAATAACTGAACCCTCAGTACAGTATTCGGTCAAAAAAACTATAGAAAAGAACGCAGGAATGAAAATCTTAAGCTTCACATCCGAACCCATTGTCTCAATGAAAATCTTAACGCGCAAGAGTAAAAAGTTGAAACAAAGCAAAGCTCACTTATTTCTGTTCAGAATCGTTTAATAGTGAGACAGACAGACAGACAGACAGACAGACAGACAGGACTGCCTTTTATGGTTTAGATGTTAGATAAACCCTGCAACTAAAAAATTTACCCAGTTTCAAATACTAAATTCTAACCAGTTTGGAGTTATACTGTGTGTGAGTATATATACTGTGATGATGATGTCTGTTCGTTTATACACGCCTAAACAGCAAGGATAATCTGCACCAGATTTAGTACAGCCTACACATGAAGGGAGAACCAGGGAGGCAATGGGCATCCTAATTATATATATATATATATATACAGTGTGTCCGTAAAGTCATGGTGGGATTTTAAATAGCTATATTATTGCAACGAAACATGATAATGAGATGAAACAATGCCAAATTTAAGAACTCTCAAAGTTGTATCTTGTAGTTAGTCTAGGCTAAGCTTAACCTTTATCTCGTAGTTAGTCTAGGATGTCCACATGCCTATGTTGAACATGAGCGTAATAGCCCGAAAGTTAATGTGTGGTATGCTCTAGCACGAGATCGAGTGATTGGCCCATTTTTCTTCGCGGAACCCACTGTGACGTCACACAACTACCTCGCTATGTTGGAACATTTTGCAGTACCCCAATTTATTGACAATAATGTCATCTTTCAGCAAGATGGTGCTCTTCCGCACTATGCCAACTTTGTTCGAGAATTCCTTAATGAAAAATTTCCACAGAGATGGATAGGAAGAGGAGGATGGAAGCCATGGCCTCCACGCTCTCCGGACCTGACACCTTTGGACTTTTATTTGTGGGGGTTACGTCAAGCAAAGCGTGTACAGTGTACCCATTAGGGATATTCATCACTTGCACGAGCGAATCACGGAAGCTATCGCATCCGTCACTCCTGATGTTCTTGGGCGTGTGTGGCTGGAATTGAATCACCGCCTAGATGTCTGCAGTACCAGAGGAGCCCATATCGAACTACGTTAAATAAAGTTATTCTTTTAGAGTTGTTCTTCAATTTGCCTTTTTTTCATCTCATTATCATGTTTCGTTGCAATAATATAGCTATTTAAAATCCCACCATGACTTTACGGACACACTGTATACATATGTGTGTATATATATATATATATATATATATATATATATATATATATATGTAAAGAACGACGCTGTGTAGACTGTAGAAGAGGGTTCCGCACAAGATGAGGAGGGAGACCGAGCAAATGAAAAATGAGGTACCTCCCAGGAATCGAACCTTGGTGTAGTGGATAGCATATCCGACCGGCAGTTGGATGATCCCGGGTTCGATTCCTGGGAGGTACCTCATTTTTCATTTGCTCGTTCTCCCTCCTCATCTTGTGCGGAACGCTCTTCTACACAAGCGTCGTTCTTTACATTAATTATACTGTGTGTTGTTTGCAGTTAAAATGTGTATGTATATATATATATATATATATCTATATATAATATATATTAATATATATATAGCGACACATCGGAAAATTCTGCAACCACCACCAACTGATATACAGATACAAGCGGTAGCTCGCTATCGCTCGCGACCGTTGTACAACTTGGCCCTCCGAGCGGGTAGCATTGTGACATATACTGCTACCCGCCCTCCGAGAGGGTAGCAGTATATGTCACACAATGTGAAGCTCAAGATTTTTACGGCTGCGTTCTTTTCTGTAGTTTTATCGCGGTGCTGGGGCCTTCTGGCCAGTAATTGTGACCTAGGACCGGGAAACTTGACAGTCCACATCGGCAGCTCATGGGCTATCAGTTGGTGGTGGTTGCAGAATTTTCCGATGTGCCGTTTAGTCTGTGCACGGTTTCGAAGAAAGCGGACAGACACACAGACACATTTTAGCTCAATAGTATATAGGATGTCACAGTGCTACCCGCCCGGAGGTAGCGGGGGAGGGGTGGGGTAATTGGGGGAGTGGGGATGGGAGTAATGGGGGTAATGGCGTTTTTTACTTTTGTGTGTGGGGGTAATGGGGGAGTATGGGTGGGGGGTAATGGGGGAGAGGGATGGGGGTAATGGGGGTAATGGCGTTTTTAAATTTTTGTAGCTGGATCACAGTGCTACCCGCCCGGAGGGCCAAGTTGTACAACGGTCGCGAGCGATAGCGAGCTACCTCTTGTTTTCACTATTTATTCAACTGACAAATCGACAAGCCGTTTCGGAAGTTCAACGTCCATCTTCAGTAGCTCCAAAAGACATTATAAAAACATTTAAATAATAAAAGCTAAATATTCCTAAACAATATGTATCTACAACCAATAAAAAAAATTCATGAAAAAGTGAAAAAAAAATAAAAAATAAAGTTGCACATCGTCCGGCTATAAAAGGATACATTTCAGGTGAAAACGATATCAGTGATAGTATATGTGTCACACTATTTAGTTCCTAAAGTAGTATGACCGCAAAATGTTCGAGTGCATATGCAATTGCATTGTTGATCAATTACCGATTGGTAATATCCTGTTATTTTCTTTGAATATTTTATTTTGGGGGGGGTAACTACGAAAATTTCAAAAACGAAACCCATTGATTACTAATTTGTAATTGTAATTTTTTTGTGCTTGTTAGAAATTTAATGTTTTTAAGCGAAATATTTTCTGAAATTATATATATATATATATATATAATATATATATATATATATATATATATATATATATATATATATATACTCTAAATTGACTGGTACAAAATCATTAAATTCAATTATTAGTTTCTTTTGGAAGACCTTCTTTTTACAGAATTTCAGGTTTTAGAGACATTTTTTACGCTTTTTCAAGTGTAAATTGAATCCTGAGGAAATAAAAAAAAAAAAAAATAACATTAAATTAAATTTTAGTTCTCAAAAAAAAAAAAAAAAGGAAAAAATTCCAAAGGTCGATTCCAGCAACCAAAAGGAAAAAGAAAAAAACAAGGTTTAATGAAAAAAAAAATATATATATATATATATATACACTTCCTCTTTTAACCACCTGAGCCGGATAACTATGGCCCCTTAATTTGAGAGCCGGTGCAATCCATGAAGTCAAAAGGACACTTTATATTCTTAGGTTTTCTGTATAACTATTTTGAACGGAACAGGGCGACCGTAAAACGAGCGAAGCGAACCGCTTCACTTCAAGTTCCGCTTTCTTAAAATTGAATATCGAACCAAATTATAATTTAATTGAATAGGAGGGATAAACCGTAGAGGCCATTATCAAAATAAAGGATGAAGTGGAAGCAGAATTGGAGGAGATAGGGAAAATGAAAGAGGCGCGCGTCAGGTGATGCAAACACTTTGAAAACAAGAAAGACATGTTTCCCATTTTCAATGATTTGAAGAAAGAAGCATTTAATAGCGTATGGAACGTCTACAATTTATTTCAAATTTGAACGTTTCAACTTCAATTCTAAAACCATGAATTAGGATAGCATAAAATAAAGGACGGCATCGTGGGAAAGCGTTTTTAAAGATAAACAACAGAAGAATTTCTGTTATCTTAGTTTCCATATGAATCCGTTTTAAGTACAATAACCGCACTTAAATAACATGGAAAGGAAAAGTCAATAAGGAAAAAAGTAGGAGCTACGGGTGTTGGAACCCCATTAGCTACTATTTTCTCACTGTGTTGCCATCTTCTCTTTCCACAGTTCCCTTACGTATATGGAGGGAGAGACAGATCACAAGTAAAGAACTATGGTCGAGTTTCGGTCTGAAGCTCCTCCGGAAGAGAGAGCCTTGTGGCTGCTACTCGAAATTATAGTTGAAAGACT
Organism: Bathynomus jamesi; assembly: GCA_023014485.1. Lineage (NCBI taxonomy): Eukaryota > Metazoa > Arthropoda > Malacostraca > Isopoda > Cirolanidae > Bathynomus > Bathynomus jamesi. Next base: position 401,541 of record JAJOZX010002503.1, read on the forward strand.
CCATTCCAAAAAGTATGGACCCCCGTCGCTGAAATCTCATTTCCTTAAAATATTCGAAAAAATTGTTCAGAAGTGAATATGACTTTTTACGTAAGAAAAATTCAAGAAAAACCAACATGGATTCCTATAAGGAAGATCGTGCCTATCGCAACTAACAAGAACATTGTAACAATATCACTTATGACGTAATTTTCATAGACTTGGCGAGGCATTCGAGAAGTATACACACGAAACAATTTACAGATTGAACAAAATCTAACGTTCTTCTTTTCATTTTCTTTGCGTCTCACAAAAACTGAACAATTTACCTCGAGAACGAGATACAAGTCTCGAAAACAAACTCTGTTAGATGATTTTTTTGTCACTAAGTAGTGATAATATGTAATAAGTATACATTATACAAATTCCATTGTTTTAAATTAATTTCACTTCATCAAACCATAGATCAAACACACAATTTCTCTTAACTCGTCCTTCAGATGTCTCGAAGCTCTTGTCTCGGCCCCAATATTTCCATACAACGAGCATATAACTTTATATGTTTGAGCACATTACGTATGGTTGGTTAACTTGGTTTTGTTTCCGCCCGAATTGTTCTTTCTGACGAAGGTCAAGCTTGTCACTCATCTTAGACCTACAGTTTAACGTGGAATCCGAACCACGCCCCACCACGGGCGGTTAGAAATTACAAATTCCTCCCCCGGACTCGATCTCACGCCCTCCCGATTAGCAGCAAAGCATCTTAACCACTAGGCTACCCAGGGTACCCATTTATCTACCAACCACTTTTTATTATGTGGAACGATGAACAACTGGGTTCTGCCGCGCGCCGCCTGCTGTCACCGGGTCTCGATCCCTGGGCCGATGGATTCGTAGTCAGCGATGCTAATACACCACTGAGGCGTATTGCTACAGTACCGAGGCGCATATCGTGCTTTATATTATATATATATATATATATATAATATATATATATATATATATATAATATATATATATATATATATTATATATATATATATTATATATATATATATATATAAGCACGATATGCGCCTCGGTACTGTAGCAATACACCTCGGTGGTGTATTAGCATCGCTGATGTGTATATATATATATATATATATTATTATTATATATATATATATATAATATATATATATATATATATATATATACAGGGTGTTCATAAAAGATCTGAACGATTCAATCTTTATTAATGTGATAACCCAATAACATACAAAGAAACAAGTCTGTCCATATGACTCCGCACAGCTAAAAGTTGTACATACATGTTTAATAAACTTCAACATGTGCGCCATTAGTTGCCCGTACAACATCCAATAGATATTCAATTTCTCACCGTGTGTGTTCAAGCATGCCAGCATCGACCATCGCTATTGCATCCCTGATCCTGATTCGTACTTCATGGATGTTGACAACCTTGGTCTTCTACACATCTCTAACAAGTTTCCAGAAGTCCAATGGCGTAATGTCCGGTGATCGTGGAGGCCAAGGGATAGGTTCATCATGGCGAATCCAGCGACCCAGAAAATTTTCATTGAGGGTCTCACGCACGAATAGAGCCCAATCTGGAGGTGCTCCATCTTGCTGATAGATAACGTCCGGCTGCAATTCTTGTAGCTGTGGAAACACAAATTGCTCCAGCATATCAAGATAGGAGATTGATGTCACGGTACCCTCAGCTAAAAAGAATGGCCCAATCAGTCGGTCATGCATGAGACTGCACCAGACGGTAATTTTAGGGCTGTCGCGTTCCACTTCCAGCACCTCATGGAGATTTCCTGAACCCCAAATTCTAACATTATGCCGGTTTACCATCCCTGAAACATTAAATGTAGCCTCATCTGAGAACATGCCTTGTTTGAGGAACCCATTGTCAGTGTCCATTCGGTCCAGCATATTCTCCGCAAATGACTTCCGATTAGGCCTGTCATCTGGCAAAAAAAAATATTAGTTGCTCTATCGCGTACATATGCTTCATGCTTTATATTTTATTTAGTATGAAAAATATTAACGAATCAAATCGTTCACATCTTTTATGAACGCCCTGTATATATACACTAAGGTAGGTTGATTTTCCGCATTTTTTTATATATCGACTTTGGACTAGTTGAGATAGTCAGGGCTTAATATGATAATAACTGACAACAAATTTCAGATCCCTAGCTTTAACCATTTTTTGAGAAAACCGTTTCAAAAATCGTCAAAAAATCGGACCGAAAAATATAGTATTTTCGCAATTTTCGGCCGAAAAAAACATGCTATTTTCATAAAAAAAATCCTGAAGAAAGTTACAATTTTATTGAAAAAAGTAAAAAAACATGTACAGAGTCAAATAGACACATTTAGATCCCAAGATCATTACAATTTTCACTCTAAGAGCCCTTAGAAGCAAAGGAAGGCCTGATCTGGCGGCTTAGGGCTTTGGCCAGAATGTGTTTGTGCCTTGATTCGAGTCCATAAACAGTATGGGAAGCTTCAGATGTCAGCTTCACGGCCCTTTCAACACTGAGAATGTGAAGGCAGATCAGGCAGCTCCAGCTTGGTGCCATTCAGCAATGCTTCTTGAAGCTCCTGGTCAGAAAAGTCTTCTGTAAGAGCAGGTTCACAGATGCCACTTTGAGAAAGGTTCATTAGTTCTGACCAGTGGGTAGCTTCAATGTTGATGGCTGTGATCTTCTTCAGCCTCTTCTTGGCTGGCTTCCCACTTCTGAAAGAATAATAATTCATTTATTTTTTATTCCAGTTTAAGATTTAATCCCTATTAGTCTCAGAATTGCTGATTTAAATTAAACTTAAATTTATAAAAAAAAACCCGAGTTCTATAAATCCCCATAATCGAATTTTTTTCAGAAAGAAGGTAAGATTATTTCCATTATCAGAGGGGAAGGGGGGAATTGGGATAAGAAAATGTGAAAAAATATTCGATTATGGGGATTTATAGAACTCGGGCCTTTTTTTTATTAAATAAATCCCCATAATCAAATTTTTTTTTCACATTTTTTAAAATTAATAAATGCTTACCTGATGGACCGAATTTTCTTGAGAGCAGCTTCTCTCACTTCCAAGTCATCATACTTCATCATGGAGTACAGCACATTCTCGGGCAGCAAGGCAAAAGCATTGTACTTCAGGTTCTTGAAAGCAACACCCTGGATTTCTTCAGACTGCTGCTTGATCCTCTGGATCATGTTGAAGATGTACAGCTGCTGATTGTGGAACTTGCTGTCCCTTTTGATCTCAAATCAACTGACTGCATACACTTCCACAATGAACTTGATGGCCTGGTAAAGCTTATCCTGTAGTTCTGGAGGATAAGCACCTCTGGTCCACAGACACATCAATCTAATTGCCAAAGTCAACCATCTTGCATGGTTTAATGGTCCAATTTTCCAGGCAGCAAATCTTGGGTTGACTTTGCCCCTGGAAATTCCAAGCACATACTCCAAAAGAAGCCTCTGGTCGCTACTGAGATCATTCAGTGTCTCCTCAGCAAATTCCATGTCATCCAGGGGGCCACTGAGTTTGGTGAATTCCACTTGTGGCAGATCTTGGTAGTCAATTTCACAGAGTTTTCCCAGCGGACCAGTGAAAGCAGTGGGACTTTTGGTACTGCCATCAAGATGCTTGAAAACAGCTATCATTTTAGCAATATCATAGTCTTTCAAGTCCGGGTGGCTGTTTTGGAGGAAATAACTGTACTGAATAACTTGGCGGAGGGTAGGAGGCTCTGTTTTATCCAAAGGGGAAGGCTGGCCACTGAATTTTTTGGCACTATCACTTCGAGTTAACACTGCAGACTTCCGTTTTTTACCCATTTTTATGAAATATCTGAAAATAAACAATTGAATGAACGCATCATAAAATAACTTAATTTAATACACATTTTATAGGTAAATATCATTAAAAAATACAAAATAATACACTAATAAACATCTATAATGCATTTACAATAAGTTTCAAGCATCGTTTTCTTAAAAAAGCCGAATTTTAATTGATTATTTTGATTAATTAAGATCCGATATTTTGTTTGTTTACATTGCGCGAATGCCGCGCGCGCAATTTTTTAAATTCGGCAATTTTACAACTTAAAAATAATTAACAATCCTCAAAAAATACAATCATTTTCACAAGTATGAGTTGGTGCAACGTTTTTTACACATTAATACCTTTCTATCTAGACTAGTCCAAGATCACAGTTCCAAAATCAACCTACCCTAAATTATACACGTGTATATTAATACTATAATTAATACTATAAACACCCAGGAATGTCTGTCAGTCTGTCACGCTCGAAAAGAGAAGATTCTTGATATATATATATGGGCGATATTTGTATTTTAATGCATTAGAAAAAGGCGTAATGAATTCTACTTTTAATTATAATTTTAAAAAGTGTAAAAAATATTTGCTTTTGCGTTCAGCTTTGAGCGGCAAAGTTCAAAAATTTACCAAATGAGTTCTTTTTATGCACTTTCATACTGATCATTCGTGATCAGTCTCTCCTTGTGAACAGACGTGTTTTGTCGAGTGCTATCAATTGATCAAACCAAGGCTACTGAACGTGGCTTGCCTTCTTTCGTTTTTAAATCAATCAGAAAACGTGCAGTCATAAGGTTCAAATTCCCTTGGTTTGTTTTTGTTGTTTTTCAAATCTATCAGAAACGTGGTTTTTTAAGGTTCAGAGTTCCTTCACACACTACCTGACCTCGAAAAGGGTCACCTACCGTGGGAAAAAAAGGATTAAGTCAGCGACCAGATAAGTTCCATTTAATACTTTTTCTTTAACATTTCTTTCGTCGGTAGCTTAATTCTATATAATTTAGTAATAAATTTGTGTTACAAGATCCTGTTTCTGCGTTTCAAGAACGCGGTGGACCTACGTTGTAATTTATTAATTTCCAAACGCTCGTTTTTGTTTTTTCTTTTTGTTTTTGTTATTCAACTAATTAAAAGCATGGCACCCCCGTCAAGTACTTGCAGTCGCTGTGAAGGGAAATTTGCTGCTTACGCGTTTACAATGGCTAATAATAATGATCAGTTAGTTTGCAGGTGGTGCTCAAGCATGGAAGTGCTGAGGAACGAATTAGACCGTGAGAGGCAGGCCAGGGTGAGACTTGAAGAAAGCGTGATGCTCCTGACGGCAAAATTTGAATCCCTTGAGACTCCAGTTACGACCCTCCTGCCTCAGTTTCTATTAATAATATAAATAGTACTAATAGCCCTCTCTCTTCCCCTAGTTCCCAACCCTTCGTTCGAGTGCGAAATGGAGCCCCATTGAGAAAAGCAAAGCCTTGTCTACCAGTAATAACAAGCAATAAGTTTTCTGTTTTAGGGTTCGAAGATACTGATGAACCGGAAATACGACTCGTTGGTGATTCCATTGTTCGAGGGCAGCTCGAGGAATTCTGTGGGAGAAACCCTCGTCGTAGGCGCCGTTACTGCTACCCTGGTGCAAGGGTGGAGGATATAACTAATAATGTTGACCATTTTACAGACAGTACCGCCGAGGACAACGTATGTTATTCATGTCGGTACTAATAACGTTTTAAATTCTAGATCGGAAGAACTGCTGGCTAGGTACAGGGACTTATTAGAGCGATTAAAGGAGAAAACTAATAAGATTGTTTTAACAGGTATACTTCCTCGAATTATCCAACGAAGCGATTTCTACAGCAAGGCGACCTATATTAACAATAACCTAAAGTCTCTTTGCCAACAGGAAGGAGTGCATTTTGCTAATTTTTGGAACAGTTTCTACGGCAGGAGGGACTTGTTCCTCGAAGATGGACTTCATCTTAATGAAGTTGGAGCTGCGCGTTTAGGAAGACTATTTCATAATACTGTCTCTTCTTTTCAGGCTGCCGTAACCCGAACGGTCCCAGCGTAAATTCCACAAATTTCCCCCGCGCTCGCGAAGGTGTCGCAATTACAAACAATTTGAAGGTTCTATCCTTAAATGCTCGTAGCCTACGAAATAAAATAAACGAATTTTTTTCTTTAATTGCTTGTAAAGACTATCATTTAATTGCGATAAATGAATCGTGGCTTAGCACTGAAACACGTGACTTTGTAGGGGAGTATCAATATCAAATTAAAGGTTATAGACTTTTTGTTAAAAACAGAATAGGTAGGCGAGGAGGCGGTGTTATGTTGTATATCAAAGATAATATTGCGAACGTTATAGAAGTAAAGCACTCAATTCCAGAACCGATAGATTCGACTATAGCAGAACTTAAATTAAACGATTTCAAACTTCTTGTTGCGGTTATATATAGGCCCCCAAATCAAACAGATGCTACGGACGAAGCGTTATATCGTGAACTAAAGAGAATAATCGGTAGTGAGCAGGCTTTAGTTATGGGTGACTTTAATTGCGCCAACGTGAATTACGATACAATGCAGGGAGACGCGGAAGGTAATCGTTTAGTTAATTTTCTCGAGGATAGTTTTCTTATTCAAAAGGTTGGGGAACCTACGAGGTTGGACAGTATTTTAGATTTAGTAATAACTACGGATGATAGGCTAATTACTGATCTTCAAGTAATAGAACCGTTGAGCAATAGCGATCACAATATGGTAGAGTTTGTCCTCTCAGTAAGTCACTCGAAGCCAACTAACTCGACTAAAATTCCTAACTTCCAGCACGCAGACTTTAGTAAATTTCGAAATAAATTTTCACACGTCAATTGGGAAAACGTAATGGGGAACTCCAACGCAAAACTAATGTGGGAATCGTTCGTAACGGTATTTAGGACTATAAATGAGGAATGTGTACAGTACAAAATTAAGCGTGCGAAAGTAAACAAGCCCTTGTGGTTTACTTGTAGAGTAGGAGACATTATAAAGAGTAGAGATAGGGCTTATAGGCTATATAAGTGCGATAAAGATAATCTGTTGTTACGAAACAACTACATATCTCTAAGGCGTGAAGCTAAAAGTGTAATAAAAAAGTCAAAACGCGAATTTGAAATCTCCATAGCTCGTGACGGTAAAGAAAACCCCAAGCGATTCTTTCAATACGTCAACAATAGAAATCCAGTAAAAAGTGTCTTAGGTCCATTAAAAAATGTAAATGGAGATCTAGTCTCTGAAAACAAGGAAATGGCTACCTTGCTAAACGAATTTTTTACGTCAGTTTTTACTATAGAAGATGTAACGAATATCCCTACGGTCATAGACATAATACCTTTTGATAATGGTAATATTTTGGATAATATTGTCGTTAGTGAAGGGGAAGTAATGCGCTATATTGATAAAATGAAAACGCGTAAATCACCGGGTCCGGATTCCATATATCCCATACAACTAAAAGAATTAAAAGATAGCATTGTTGTGCCGCTAACAAAGATTTTTAATGCGTCTATTTCTGAGGGGTGCGTACCAGATAATTTCAAGTTAGCAAACGTAACACCAATCTTTAAGAAAGGCGATAAAGGTGCGGCTGGAAATTATAGGCCAATCAGTTTAACGTATGTTGTAGGTAAGCTTTTGGAATCAATAATTAGGGATCGTATAGTCGAACACTTAGAATACCATAAACTTGTTAGAAATACGCAGCACGGATTTAGGCGAAACAAATCTTGCTTAACTAATCTTTTAGAATTTTCCAAAGCGTGGTTGACGTTTACGATAGACATCGGGCGGTTGATGTAGTGTATTTAGATTTTCAAAAAGCGTTTGACACCGTGCCGCACAAAAGACTCATTGAAAAAACTAAGGCTCATGGAATCAGGGGTGTAGTAATAAATTGGCTAGAAGAGTGGTTGCGAGGCAGGAAACAGAGGGTGGTCGTTGATGGAGCGGAGTCGTGCTGGCTAATGTAGCGAGTGGCGTTCCTCAGGGTTCTGTATTGGGCCCCTTGCTTTTTCTTATATATTTAACGATTTAGATGTCGGCCTAGTCAGTACAGTTTCAAAGTTTGCGGATGACACGAAGCTGGGTGGTAGGGCGATTAATGACGAAGATAGAGGTAAAATTCAGGAAGATCTGAATAAAATCGTTGATTGGTCAGTCACATGGCAAATGAGATTTAACGTTGATAAGTGCAAAATTTTGCATATAGGTTCGCGTAACGGTAAATTTGCGTATAGTATGTCAGGGAAAGATTTAACAAGCGTAGAGCAGGAAAAAGATTTAGGAGTTATAGTCACTGGTGATTTAAAAGTAGCGAAACAAAGTACAGCAGCGGTCAATAAGGCGAACAAAGTGTTAGGTTTTATAGCTCGAAATTTTGAGTACAAATCGCGCGATATTATAGTTCCACTTTATAAATCATTAGTTAGACCCCATTTGGAGTACGCGATCCAATTTTGGAATCCGTATATGCGCAAAGATATAGACAAAATCGAAAGAGTTCAAAGACGAGCAACTAAGATGATTCCGTCGCTTAGGTCAAAGTCGTACGAGGATAGGCTTAAGGAGTTAAAATTGACAACACTCGAGACCAGGACGTTAAGGGGTGATCTAATCCAGGTTTTCAAAATTATGAATGGGTTCGATAACGTAGATAGGGATAGCTTTTTCGAAATATCTCAATATAATAGGACTAGAAATAACGGGTGTAAGTTGACAAGTAGAAGGTTCGAGACAGCAGTTGCGAAAAACTTTTTTACGCATAGAATAGTAAATAGCTGGAATAGTTTGCCGGTAGAAGTAATTAGTAGCACGTCTATAAACATGTTTAAAAATCGATTAGACGCATATGTTGATAGAAAGGGTATAGTTTAAGGTAGTAAAATTAAGGCTTTCTGGGGATAGATCCCACAGCTCAACACAAGTGTTGTGGGATATAGCGAGGCAGCGTCTTGGGTTAGGGGATACTCTCTGTCCTTACACACCCCATTTAAAGAGATTCCTCTGCCGAGCGGTGCCCCCCATAGTACTGTGAGGTATTGAAAAACTCATGATCTTCACTTGCCCCACAAACGCCTTTAAATGGGAGACCCAAAATGGGTGCACACACATTTCTACATTACTGTACAGTCTTTACAGCCACACCTACTCTTTTTCTCGTAAGTATATATATTGTAATGTATATGATTGTAAATTTTGACTTGGTCCGCTATCGATATGGACCGTGACTTGATGGATACCGTAATGAAATTGACTGGATTCTTTGGATCCGATATATTTGCATGTCCTTTATAAATAGTATAGAGTGTAACATATTTGTGGATAGTAGTCTATTATGACTTGATCCTCTGGATCAGAGATTCTATCTTTAGTTTTAAATCGATAATTAATTAGTTTTAATTTGATAATTATTTAGTTTCGTAAAAATTGGTCGTTGCCAATTTACCGGCAGTTTTTACATAAATTTCTTATGTTCTTGTGGTTCGGAACCCACGTAAAATTGTAGGTCCCCTCCGCCACCACGGAGGACATACACAATACACGAACACAGTTAGGTAGACCAGCCATGAGTGGATCCTAGGGTCTTTGTTGGTCTGAAACATTATAACATAATAAATATTTTTACGAGGAACTTTTGTGAAGCTTAACAGTTGCCCCCCCTCCAGTAATTGGGGGTCCGAAGGCCCCAGCACCCAGCACCGCAGGGTCCATTTTAGCTAGATAAGAACGCACCTACGAAAATCTTAAACTTCACATTCGAACTCATTGTATTAAGATTTGTGAAGCTTAAGATTTTCATTGCTGCGTTCTTTTCTATAGTTTGATTAACCGAACAATTGACCCAAGGCCCCAGCACTGCAGGTGTAGCTAAATGGGCCCGTAGGGCCCACTTTAGCTAGTATATATATATATAATTTCTTTCAATGCATACAAAATAGATGCAAGAATAACATTCGTCATATTTTAGAAAATGACAAATACGATTAAACTAATTTAAAATAAACTATTTGTTTTAAAAATATCAATATTCATTGTATTACGTATACGTATTGAAACATATTATTCCACTTATTTAAGAACCATAACTTAGATTAAATCTATTTTATATTAATTTTACAGTAATATGAACATTCGAAGTTTATCCATTTCAGAATATTTCAAAGTGGGTTCAAATTTGCGCGTATTTCATACTTCGTTTGTTTAAGTTCATAATTCCAAATATTCAAGAGAGTAAAATAACAAAAATTTTAACTCTTAATGGAATAGATTTAAGACGATCTACAGAAGCTAAGGCTAACAAAGACCCTAAGATCCACTCTAAGGTTAGCCCGAGAGAAAGAAGAGAGTAGGGGGTTAAAAGAAGAGAATAAGGGGTTAAGTAAATAGCAAAACCAATCATTCGTGGGTTAACATTCATTCAGAAAAAGAGAGAGAAAGACTCACCATCATCATCCGCCGGCCACTGCCGACAAGTCGGAAAAATAATCGAACAGAATAGGAAAGGGGTGAAAGATGAAAAGAAGTAAAATAAGAACGCTTACAAACCATACAAACACAGTCTTAACTCAAACACTGTCATACCATGCAAACTACAGGATAAGAAAAAAAAGTATGAAGAGTATAACAAAAAGTGGGTTAGTTTACGAATACGAGCTGCATCTAAGTTCGTGTTAGTCTAATATTTTTTTAATATCATTTTGTTACTGGCATAACACACGCTGGCATGTCACAAGCTGGCATTAATCGTCAACAGACTCAAACCTCGACCATTACCCCCAGAGCTCCTGCTGCTAATTGTTTTATTATTTTAAACAACGCTAATATTTTTAAAGTGGCTATCTAAACGGTTTTTAAACATATTAACGCTGGTAGAGTTCACGACGGACGCGGGAAGATTATTCCATTTATCAATTACTTTAAACGTAAAAAAGTTTTTAGTGGTGTTACTAATGCAATGTCTACCACGTAATTTAAATCCGTTATTACGCGTATTGCTATTATCGAAAATGAACAATGTCAAAATTTACGTTAGTAGTACAGCCGCAAAAGGGGAGAGTGCAAGAATGTTGCAAGTGATGACGTAATGCTGCAAAGGGGGGTGGGGGGTTGCCAAAAAAATAAAAAAATAAAAAAAATAAAAAAAATTCCCCCAAAGGGGGGATGCTGCAGGTGCAACAAGGAAAACTTGGAGGCGGCGTTATCCCCCAAGAGAAAGGAGGAGGAGAGGTGTTCACCTAGCAGGAGCCAAGTGCACATTAAGACTTCAGCCGAGTAGGCGTTGTTTTATAGGCTCCTAATCAGCCAGTTGGCGTAAATGGCTTGAGTTGCCAGATAGCGCCATGTATTCTCTAATCGAAGACTGAGTTGCCAGATACCATTGTATACATTATTATAGACTCCTAATCAGCCAGTTGGCTGTAAATGGCTTGAGTTGCCAGATACCGCAATACCATTGTATACATTATTATAGACTTCTAATCAGCCAGTTGGCTGTAAATGGCTTGAGTTGCCAGATACCTCTTTTTAGCAGTATTATTGTATACATTATTATATACGCCTAATCAGCCAGTTGGCTGTAAATGGCTTGAGTTGCCAGATAGCGCCATGTATTCTCTAATCGAAGACTGAGTTGCCAGATACCATTGTATACATTATTATAGACTCCTAATCAGCCAGTTGGCTGTAAATGGCTTGAGTTGCCAGATAGCGCCATGTATTCTCTAATCGAAGACTGAGTTGCCAGATACCATTGTATACATTATTATAGACTCCTAATCAGCCAGTTGGCTGTAAATGGCTTGAGTTGCCAGATAGCGCCATGTATTCTCTAATCGAAGACTGAGTTGTTAGATACCACTTTTAGCATTATTATAGACTCCTAATCAGCCAGTTGGCTTAGAAGGCGTAAATGTTGCCAGATACCGCAATACCACTGTATACATTATTATATTTCTTAAAAGAATACCGGTAGTAGAAGGCGTAACAATTAAGTAAAACAACATTGCATCATTCTGTTTATTATAAATATATAGAAAATAAATATACATTTCAATTGAGGAATATGCATATAACAGTACAGGAAATATATACACACAATTATGGTATATATAAAATAAAATATACATTTCAAATAAATATACACTTCAATAGAAATATGTACATAACAGTACAGGAGAAATATCACGCAAAATATATATATAAACACAAATCAATAGAAATATGCGTATAATCAGTACAGGAGAAATGTCAAGCAAAATATAAATACAATTCACTTTTTTTTCAAAATACTAAACTCGGTCTTAATCGAGTTTACAATTACATCATTTATTGCTCTGCATTACGCAGTATATGCGGCTTAATAATATTTCACCGCTTAAAGTATAGGGAAACCTGTACTCGATATGAAGGGCTTTCATATCGTTCAGTACTATTTTTGTTCCCACTTTACAACCGGTTGGTAAGTCATCTTTAAATACGTCTAGAATACAATCAAAAGCATGCACAGAGAGTTCATCGTTAGCTACATTATTAAACACAAGTTTATAAACACGCTTTTCCAATCGAGAGTTTATTTCTACCGACTCGAGCTTTTCAATCGTGAACTCACTCAACATAGCGGCAATTGAAATAATCTTCTAAATCGTTACGACAACTGCGCGTTATATAAAGAAATAGTTCTTCAGGGTGAACGGTGTAGGTGAGCTCAGCCTTGTACCGATCAATTGCTTTGTACCAAAGTTCATGGTATTTCGAAGAGTAAACTTTTTAAATAAACGTCCAGCTCTAGACCATTCTCACCAACCCTACACTCGGTAAACCCATCGAGCAGAGCGGTGTAGGCGTATTCAAGTACTGTATCAAAATAAAGCATGTCCGTAACACGCGCGTCTAATATAGGTTTCAGCTTACGGAAACCGACGATTTCAAACATTCTGTCGAGGATGAAACGGTTTCGCGTAGGAACAAGAGCGTTATTATCAGAAGCATTCTTCCACATCAACCGTATATCAATGCACGGCCGATCGTTATTTATCACACGTACATACAACGGCGTATGAGGGTGCGTCACTAATCTGCTCTCTTCTTGTACCTACGTTAGCAGCAGTGGCGACTCGTGACATTTTTGTTCAGGCATGCAATGTTATGGAATGGAAGAAAAACATCCACCTAACCCTCTTGCCCAAACTTTGCATATTGTTTACATAGAACTTAGCAAGTTAAAGGTGTTTTACAAACTTTTGGGGACCTCTTTGAAGGAAAGTTCATTTAATGTTAGGCTTAAATATGCGAACAAAAAATTAGACATATTTATATATAGTAGTTACCGAATTGATCTAAAGAAAAAGATACAAATTTAAAATTTACCTTAAATAATTGTGAAGCATTATTTGAATTGAAATTCTGCTCTCCTAGTTTTCCTGCAAAATTCTTCGATGACCAAATTGTAAAAGTACTCTCGATTCTCCATAAGCTTCTTGAGGAAATTTTTTTCAATTGAAATTAAGGCAAGATTAGATAGCCTTTCTTCACTTTGGGAACTCCGTAAATAACAATTCTTTTAAGCGCAGAAAATGATCGCTCAACACTTGCTGTCGATATTGGTATAGTTAGAATCAAATTCATCAATTTATATATTTCCTTAAGACCTTTGTGCATTTCGCTTTCCAGTAGATATTTTAGGAGCTCAGCAACATTCTTTTTGGCAAAAGATTTGTGCGAATATAAAACACACAATTCAGAACGGAGACGAGGAAACTCAAAAAATGAATTGTAGCTTCTTTTCAAAGATTCAAAAGCTCTCTCTGGGAAAGTAACATCATAGAACTCAAATTTTTTGCAATCTAAAAGCTCAATGAATTCCAATTTTTCCATTGAACTGAAACGCTCTTTCATTTGAAGAAGTATATTATCGAATATTTCATGAAATAGTGACTATACTTCTCTTGTGGAGAAAGACTCTGTTTCCTTTTACATACAGGTTCACCACATCTTTCTGTTATCAAGTCCCACATATCTGCAAATTTTGTATCCCTTATTTGTTTGATTTTTTTCATAGTGCTTTCAACGGTGATTGAGCTATACACAATATCCAAAGATTTTGTTTGCAGCACATTAAATAGATATTCAGTAAAAGAAAAAATTGAAGAAAATACTTCTAATAAAAAATTAAAATCGAAAGTATCGATACCAGCAAGCAATCCGCGTGCACTATTTTTTGTTTTTTCATCAAATTTCTTTGGGTTTTCAAGAATGCTTTTTAAAAGATCTATTATATCTTCTTATTTTCCTTAACTCTTTCAACTAGACGAGATGAATAGTTCCACCGCGTTGGAGCCAGTTTAGGGAAACGCTTTCCAACAACTTTGTCAAGCATTGAAGTTCGCTTAGTTGAACTGCTGAAAAATGATGACAAACTTCCTAATACTGAAAAAAAATGATTACATTCGGAAATTTCAGCGACAGCTTGGGATAAAACAAGGTTAAGTTTATGGGCGTAGCAGTGAAGAAAATAGCCTCTGGTACAGTTTCTCTAATCTTTGTTTGTACTCCATTAAGATCGCTCCCCATAACAGCAGCACCGTCGTAGGTTTGAGCAACTAATTTTTTCAAACAGCCCAGTTCACCTAGTTGCCTTATAGACAAATCAGAAATCACTCCTGCACTTCTATCATTGCTGACGTCATTGAATTTTATAAATCGTTCACAAATCTCTCCATGTTTATTAACATAACGAACAACAGTAGAGAGTTGAGAAAAACAGCTGACATCAGATGTTTCATCTAATAAATCGCCACATACATGCAGTCGATAAGCTCACGTTTTATTTGTTCTAACATAACTGCACTAATAGATTGAATTATGTCATTCTGAATAGCAGATGATGTTCCCTTAAAAACAGTCGCAGTTTTTAAATGGTTTTGAAGCTTTTCATCGAATTCTCCCATACAAAATACCAATTCAATATAGTTACCCCTATTGTCAGCGTTTTCTTCTTCATTGTGACCAGGGTTGTGGAGTCGGAGTCGTGGAGTCGCACGTTTCAGGGCGGAGTCGGAGTCGGTAAAAAACTTCCGACTCCGACTCCAATTTCTGTCCTGTCACCCTTAATTTCTAAATCCTAAATACTAACATTTAGGTTATTTAGTTTTTTTGGTCAATAAACCTTATTCATTGATAGCCCCTAGATTAAGTTTTTTTAATATTTTTTTTTTACATTTTCAGAATATACAATTAATATTTATTTAAATATAAAATATAAAATATAAAATTTCACACTTAGTGTGGTGGTGAAATGTCTTATTATTATGATAATTATAGAGTGAAACACTAGAGGAGTCGGAGTCGTATATTTAAAATGTGAGGAGTCGGAGTCGGATTTTTAGATTTTTTACAATGTGTGGAGTCGGAGTCGGAGTCGAATTTTTGACAATGTGTGGAGTCGGAGTCGGAAATTTTTGGACCGACTCCACAACCCTGATTGTGACCGCGAAATGCTAATTCTTGCATACCTAAAAAACATGTTATCCTAATCAAACGTTTCAAAATTTCTCGATTCTTATTAACTTCTTCGTTATGTCTGGAAATGGCAACTGATTTCTGCTTGTCGAGTATTAAATCAATTCTTTCTGACTTTCCAAATGTTTTAAGATCAACAAATGCATTTATGTGAGCAAGAGATTTTTCATGGCGAGAAATTGCAGTATGTAAATTGTTTAAATCGTCGTATCCACGACTAACAGAATTCCACACAGTTATCTCTTGAAAATAGGAAACACGACCAACAGTACAATTTGTTATTTGAAATATTTCCACATAACCAGGGAACATCATCATACAGCTTAGGATTAAATTTCCTAGTGAAGCCTTTAGTTTCTGAAAATTATTTGTCAATTATAATCCTTACTTAGATCTGAAAAGAGAACATATTTAACGCATGCATTGCATGCGTTGCATTCATTAAGAAATCGCCACTGGTTAGCAGGTATTTTATAACGATCTTCACTCCACTTCTCAACTATCACGAAGATTCTATTCATCTCCTCGATACTTAAATAAACCCGTTTGTTTGTCGGTCTACATTCCGTTTCCAGTACATAGCTAATGGTACCGGAATTACGCCTGAACACGCGCAACGATTTCGTCACGGACACATCGTACGAGGCGTTGAGAATGCTGCTCAAAGGAAGTTCCATCGTATTCGAGGAGCGCACGTCCACTCGGCTCAAGCTCTGAGATAACTATGAGCCGTGTGAGGCACGCAGGTAGGCAGGAATGGTTCGACGGGCGGCTGACTCGATGATACGTGAATGGGCTTGTTCGTATGACCGCGAGTCGAATTGTTGTACATATTTCGGTACAAGAATATCACTACCAGCCTACGCACCAGACAGTTTGGATAAGAACTAGGAACATTTTATGTTTTACTAAACATCTCCACACTCCGGCGCACTATTTGAGAGGAACATATGTTCATATTTTTCCTTTCTGCCCATCAAACGATACTCGTCTCTAAACTCTGTTAAAAATTCACGCAGGGCACTAGCCACAACCTCACTACGAACCTCATCATGATATACGTTAATATAGTGATAAAAATACTTAAGATTGTCCATGATCACGAGATTCACATTTTCAGTCGTAGGGTATGAGTAATCGACATGGTGTAGCATGACGTAATACCGCTTGTCACACCACCCATCAGCAAGACTCATTATCCATACCTACTGCTTCTCTTCTGCACGCGTTGTTTCTTTTACTTCACGGTGTATGTGAGACTTTATAAAGTTTAGCTCTGCAGTATACTTCAGCACATCGTCTGTGCAACGAAAGCCTTCAACGGTCTCACCAGAACATCCGTAGAGTATTTGTACATCTTGGAACTTCGCACAATCCAATGTGTTTTTAAAAGAGGCATAGGAGGGAGGAATAGGAAGTTTTTCGGTATCCACCACATCCTGGCACTTTACTGAATACCATTTCGTAAACGTTGTGCAAGCAATATTAAAGGTAGCCATTTGAATACACGTCTGATCTGAATACACGTCTGATCTCTCGGGCTTACAGCGGTCGACTGACCACGCAGGGACTCCCAGATAGTAGCATGACTCACGGTCTTACAGTGGGCGGAGCTTAGAACTTTTACCTGCACACACACACACAAAGGAGAAAGTGAAACGCTATTTGAAACATGATTTATTTAACAAACAAGATATTCAAGTTATATATATTTACAAATACGATTTAATAAACGAGATATTCAAGTTATATATATATATTTACAAATACGTGTAATAATCAATAGATACGATTATATACAATACGTGAGTTAGAAGCATCATTGGTATCCAAAGGGTACGGTATCATAGGTACCAGGTAAATGGTAACGTTTCCTATAGGTGTTACGGCACACCTTCGTACCCCTAAGTTCCTTCACGCCCCCCAGCTTCTGCGCCCGAAAATTGTGGGTGCCTACAATTAGTTGGGGAGGTTGTTCATCATCGTCCAAACATACTAGATCCTTCAACGACTCAAAGTTAACAACCTCCCGATTCGCATGGTTGAGCGTAATACCCTTTGCCTTCACGATATATTTCATTTCCTCCCACACCCTGACCCGTACCCCATAAGTCTTAGGTCCTGTTGAGGCAAAAGAGTCGGCGTATGCGTTGTACCCATACTCATCCTTGATCTCATCAGTGAGCTCGCCGAGGAACTCCACAATAGTGGGCATGTATTCACCCTCCCTCTCTGTGAATATCACGCTATCTGTATCGGCATACAATACTCTCCGCCCAAGAGAATGCAATAGACCCCAAAGTTTTATACGGGCGTAGGCTGTTGTGAAGCTGGCCACAGGTATGTTTGTAACCCTTGAGGTATCTGTGGCAAATTCAGTGTTGTTGTACTTTATTACGTAAGTATTACCTACATTTACGATCTCCATGACCTCTTTATCGGGGGCATTGGCATAATCCCAGACATCGCTATAACTTTGTGCCAAATGAATGCTCCCTCTGCCGGTATTCTGCGCAAATTTTCCCCATAGACTGTTTAGACACAACTTTGCACTAAAGCGCTTGCCAGGATTCTTTACAATTTGGACACGATCAAGTTGTACACCTTCGCGGTCGCGGTAACGTTGAATATAGGCAGACTTTTCAAAAAGGTGTTTATATATGGTGTGAAAAGGTTGGGTAGCTTCTGAAACCTCACACCTCATGTATCTTCAGTATTCTATAACCATGGCGTACGGCTAGGGCCAACTCAGGACTTGTATATACGCCTCTGATCTTACGCTGGTGGGGTATATGGTTACATTCGCCGTTATCCTCTTCCGCGCACTTCACGCACAGGGGAAACATGAGCTTGTCGTCGATAACGACAGGTAAGATCGGCATCCATAAATTGCGTGGGGGGAGTACGTCTACGAAAGAGAGCCCAAAGTAACGATCATTCAAATTTTTTGAAAATTCATTGATGGAGGGTAGGCTAGGTCCCACCAGTTTCTCAGGAGCGCCCACGGGGTACGGATTGCTCTTCATCACGTATGGGTATAAAGAACAGAAATCGTAGTAATGGAGCTTCACGCCCTCCGTAGGTGGAAAGTATAGTCTGAAAGGATTTGTACGTCCTCCAAACAAGCTATCACCACATTTGAGAGGATCCAGCACCATTGAACGCTTGATCGTTTTTATTTCCTCACGGTACACCTCGTCTGTCTCCATCCGTGCATCATATTCATGCTCCCACAAGACTTTGTGAGTGAACTGTGATCCTATAAGTTGATCGCGGGTGCGGGTCGATGCAAGACAGTCGGCAGGAGACCTACCGTGGATATCTCCGGTGATTCCGCACTCAGGACGGGGGCATCCATGCCACCAGCAACCGTTAAAGGAGTACACAGTCTTCACACCAGTGACACGGTTTTCACTTAACCCATCAACCCAAAAAACACGTCCATTAATCTTAATGGGTACTTCACCCGTGTTGCGGGCGTGCTTTATGTATACACCTGTCTGTTGCTGTAGGTGTATGAGCCAGTAAATAGCCTTGTGCCCGTAACTGCGGGGATTGTTTCGGTGAATAATGGCTAAGGTGTCTTTCGGCATGAAGTTATTCTTGAACACCGTAAAACATAATGATGCGATGGTGGTTGCGACTTGCAGTGGATCGCATTTGAAACGGGCTATGTACATCCTTCTAAAGGCCTGGAAACATACTCTAAGCACGCGCACATCATTCACGCAATAACGCTCACATTCATCAGCTATATTATAAGGGTTACTTTCATTAAAACTGTCGTAGTATCGATCAAAGTCTTCACGTTCATCCATACAGTCAAAATAATGTTTGGGGGGTGGTGGCCTACGTAGTTTAAAGTCTCGCTGGTGAGGAAAGTGTAAGGGAAGTATCCTTTGGAAACTTCAGCTGCTACTCCCATCACCTTGGGTAGCTTTGCTAATTTACAAGGTGTGAATAATAAAGTATCTTTAAATTGTACATTGCCTCTTATCTGCATCTGTATTAATTTGTTGCCTCTTTTCAATGGATCACCTGTAAATATCTCAGAGGATTCGTGTTCAAGCAACTCCTTATAAAGGAACTGCGTGTCAAACTTTGCCCCGTTATGGGCGAGAATATTCACAGTCATTTTTTTGAACTTGTCGGCTAACTTGACAATATAGGACACAAATAATTTCACAGGACTATCGCTGACATTCGCTTTAAAAACGTTTGTCCGTTTACCACATTTGGGGCACTCGTCACATTCGATATCCATACACTCATCACAGATAGTCTGGCTCACAAGTAAATGTGGAATTACCTCTTTGGTTTCAGCGTTCGTATATGTTTCTATATCGTAGTATACAGTTATACAAGGGTTATTTTTAGGCTTAGCATCTTTCATATAACACATGCTTTACTCCATCCGCCTTATATTCCTCCTGGCATGTAGGACAGTGAATTACGTCACACTTGTGCTTAAATTTTCACCAATTATCCATTGTGTGAAACACACCACATTCACAGATTCTCATTTTCATGCACGTGCCAATTGATTTATGGAAATCAAAACAGCTATTATTGAAAAATGTGCGTCTACACACATCACAGTCTCTCTTCTCAGCTTCAACCACACGGCTTTCACATTTGGTGCTTTTACACTACTCACATACCATGTGACATTCTTTACAATGTCTCACTATATCATCCGCAAACTCGAGGCACCCCTTACACAAATCATGATGTCTCCCATATTTTCGACTTTTGTCATAACTCGCGTAAAGCCACCTTATATTACGGATGGGGAGATACGTTGTCCCTGACAATCCTGAAATAAGTAGGGGCCTTGTACGATCTCTCACACAGCTTTTAAAAACATACACAGTCCTACGACGATCATCCAACCCAGACACAACTATGCGGACATTCATTTCCTGTTCTACCCTTCTCAGCTCTTCAGGACCCATATTACAGTCAAATTCAAGTTCACAGTCTACAGCTAGTTTACGGGCACGCTCCACGACTGTAGGCAACCAAATTTTTTGAGTTCGTGTATTTTGTACAGTAAACATACGTGCTAAGAGTACTGCTATAAAGCCGCAACCACGATCGACGTTTATATGCCGTCTATAAATAGCTTGAGAATTGAGGTTAAGAGTATACGGTATGGCACTATGACCCGCAACACGGTATACATGGACAATATTTACCGTGAAGTTGTCCATATTGAAGGCTATACTACTTTGGGCGGCTTGCATTATACGTCCTAATATATATTCTACATCTTCAGCCGCCAAACGTCTAAATGGCACTATCACCCAATAATCGTCTACATCACCGTCATCTGACCCGAATACAAAGGACAGACTCGTCCTGACTTCACGCTCGTCGCGATTCTGAAGAGCAAACTCTATAATACGCTCTACAACCCGGCGTAGTCCGCGCTCAATACCATTGCTATACATGACTCTAGGGTCGACCCTGACTCTATACCGATTTCTAGTCAAGGCTGGGGTGGGGGCTGCGGAGCGCACCAATTCGAGCGTTATATCTTTTGGCACTGTCAGGTTTCAGAATTTTCTAATGTTAAACTGTGGGTCTAAGGTGGGGTGAAAACCTTTCCAATTGCGCTAGGGGCAACGAAAATTATTTGGTGTTTCTTATAAAACTTTTGGCACTGAGTCAGGTTTCAGAATTTTCTAATGTTAAACTGTGGGTCTAAGGTGGGGTGAAAACCTTTCCAATTCAATATAACGTCGAATAATTGCTGCTTCGAACAACTGTTTTTCGAACTATGGTTTTCGAACAATTGTGCTCGAACAATTGTGCTCGAACACAATGGCAAAAGATACAAGCATATCCCTTATTTGAACAAAACTCTCTCTCTCTCTCTCTATATATATATATATATATATATATATATATATAATTGTGGGCATATCTAAGAAATGGAGTCGAGAGAGGTTTTGTTCAAGCTGTCTAGGAGAAAGGTCATTATGGTCATTCGAGTTGGGCAGATTCTCGGAATTCCTTTCCTCTAGCGAATTGTGTTTTGGTTAATTTCAACTTTTAATTGAATTGTTTCGTAAATTTTCATATTGTTTCAATTTTTTTCACATGGAATGAGACTCGTGTGTTTCGTAAATTTTCATCTCGATACAACTTAGATATTATATATATATATATATATATATATATATATATATATATATATATATATATACGGGTTTGGGGAATGACGATCGTCGAATTGTTTCATAAATTTTCATTTCCGTTCGTTTTTCCCCACTGATATTCGAATGTTATAATGAAAATGAGTGTGTAAAATTATTTATTTGATAAACAGAATTTAATTGGATTCACCCCAACGTCAGACCATTACTTCGGTCTTATATAATTATTTTAGGAGAATTTAATAAACATAATATTAAAGGTACATTTATTTCTCATTAAAATGTTCAGGGTCACGCGGCCTGTTTTGCTTTTTTTTTTGTTTCACTACAGATTTGTTTGTGGGTACTTCTTTTATTTATTTCTTGTAGTACTTGTGTTACCTTATTTCTATACAATAATGTCTTGAAGTGCTATTTTTGTACGGATATGGGGAAGGAAATTATAAGCCGTGCTTTTCAGAACATTCGATAAGTTTAACTAAGTTTAATGAAGTTCAAGTTATTGTTATATTTGATTCTAATCGTTAAACACTATATACATCTATTGTAAAACCCTATATACATCTATACATCTATAGTGAAACACTATATATATATATATATATATATATATATATATATATATATATATATCATAAGCTGTTTAAAAGACTGTGTATATATATAATTATAGTAAACGAAATAAACTAGTTAACCATAAAATTAATTATTTTCTATTATGAAGTTTTCGAATTATGTGTGGTAAACTATGTTATTTGTTTCGAAAAGTTTACCTTCAAGTTCAATGAAGTTCAAGTTAATGTTAAATTTGCTTCTAAATAATATATATATATATATATATATATATATATAATATATATTATATATTAATATATTTACATATACCAAACATAAGATGTTTAAAAGAATGTACATATATATATATATATATAGCATAATAATATACATCTAGCAAGAGCAATCCGATCATTGCAAAAAAAACTGGAAAGGTATGCAATTAATAAAGATTGAGTGTGTATTTATTTAATAAACAGAATTTAATTGGAATAACTGACGTCATATTGTGTTACACAATGGATGATTAATATTTCTGGGATACATGGCGCTATCTGGCAACTGAACACATTGCGCTATCTGGCAACTCAGCCAGAATAGAGGCTTATAAAAGACCGAGAAGTTGGTGAAAGACTCATTCAAGCTCGGCTCCCAGCCGAGCAAGGACCTCTGGTCCTTCTCTTTCAGGCCCTTTGGTAAAACCCCTTAGTGGCCTCTTAGGTTAGGAAAACGAAAATAACTTGGGGGAGAACTCCTCTCTCTCCTTCAGGTGTCTCTCTCTCTCTCCTTCAGGCGTCTCTCTCTTCTTCAGGTGTCTCTCTCTCCTTCAGGTGTACCCCTCCCCCCTTGGCTCAGTCAACTGGCTGATTCTGGCTGATTAGGAGCCTATAAAACAACGCCTACTCGGCTGAAGTCTTAATATGCACTTGGCTCCTGCCAGGTGAACACCTCTCCTCCTCCTTTCTCTCCTCCTTTCTCTCTGGCCCTTTGGGGGGAATAGCTTGGGGGAGGCCCCCAAGTTGCATGCCCCTTGCAACCTAGGTTCAACAAAGGCCAGTACTCTTTTTTTTTCTTTCTTTCTTCTTTTTTTGCAACCCCCACCCCCTCCCCTTTGCAACATCACATAATCACTTGCAACATTCTTGCACTCTCCCCTTTTGCGGCTATGCTACTTACGTTATCGATTTTCTTAACGATTTTGAAAATTTCAATAAGCTCCCCCCTTAATCTCCTAGTTTCGAGTGAATGCAAGTCTAACTCTTTAATCCTATCTTCGTAAGACTTGTGTAGTGACGGAATTAGTTTCGTGGCGCGTCGCTCAACCCTTTCCAACCTATCAATATCCTCACGCAAATACGGGCACCAAAACTGAACGGCATATTCTAAGTGAGGCCTGACTAGGGACTTGTAAAGAGGCAATATAATATTCTTCGATTTAAATTGGAAATTACGCGTTATGAAACCTAACATCCTATTAGCTTTTGCGCAAGACTCCAGGCACTGGTTCCTAACTTTTAAATCCTGAGATACGCGCACAACTAAATCTACTTCCTCGTCAACGCTCACTAACTGTCTATCATCCATCGTGTACCTGTAATTGTTGTTACGAGAACCAATATGCAAAACTTTACATTTGTCTACGTTAAATTGCATTTGCCACTTATCCGTCCACTCCATAATCCTATTTACATTGTCTTGGAGCCTATTTCTATCGTCCACGTTAAGAACTTTACCGCCTATTTTAGTATCGTCCGCGAATTTTGACACGTTACTGGTCAAGCCTACATCTATGTCGTTAATGTAGATTACGAGTAGCAATGAACCCTGAGGGACACCGCTACCTACTTCCAACCACCCCGATTCCCTAACCATTAACAACGACCCTCTGTTTTCTGGCACGAAGCTATTCCTCTAACCAGTTAGCTACCTGACCGCGTATACCGTGCGCTTTAACCTTCTATGCGGAACTGTATCGAACGCTTTTTTAAAGACTAAATAAATAACGTCAGCCGCTCTATGCCTATCGTATTCGCGCACTATTTCGTTATAAAACTCTAACAAATTAGTTAAACAAGATTTATGGTGTCGAAACCCATGCTGACTACTATTGATCAAACCGCGACTTTCTAAGTGATCGACGATACGATCCCTAACTACGGATTCCAAAAATTTACCGACAATTGACGTTAAGCTAATAGGCCTATAATTGCTAGCTACTATGAGGTCACCTTCTTAGAATCTTTTCCGTTTGGGGGCTAGCAGCGAATTTTAATGAAAATCGGTATACTAATGTAGTTTTGGTTACTAATTTCAAAAATAACTTTTTTTTTGGAGAAATGAAAAACAAACATGTTTGAGCACTTTAAATAATTAATGTGTTTTTAACGAAAATATCATGACTTAACCTAACCAATCGTCAAGGGCGTACAGTTGACCTAACTGGGCATTCAATTGACCTAACCTGGCATTCATTTGACCTAACCGGGCATTCAACTGACCTAACCGGGCATTAATTCTTGATTTTTTCCTGCTACTTTTATAGATCTGCCGGGATCCTTCAAAAAACGTATTCTTCATAACGTTGCACTTTTTACCGTTTGACCGACGCTTTTGGCAACGAAAGAACTGGGTATTTTTATCAAAGGAACGCACTTTCCCACACTTAGAGCACTTTTTCATAAACAGTAGCAGTTTGTGACTCTGGCTAAATTTAACAATCCTCTGTAACTAGTTTAAGCTAATTAAAACACATATTACTTATTTAAAGTACTCTAACGTCTTTGTTTTACATTTCTCAAAAAAAAAGAGTTATTTTTTAAATCACTAACCAAAACTACATTAGAGTACCGATTTTCATTAAAATTCGCTGCTAGCCCCCAAACGGAAAAGACCCCATTTTAAAAAATGGGCGTAACGTTAGCCAATTTGAAGTCTTCAGGAATAATCCCCGCTTCCAGTGACTTATTAAAAAATTTTGTTAAGGGACCTACGATAACGTCTTTCAAATCTTTCAAATGTCTAGGATAAAGCGCGTCAGGGCCTGGAGCCTTGCTAACTTTCAGCTTATCAATATAATGCGCAATCTCACCCTCGTAAACAGTTATTTCATTCAAAATAGTCTCGCTACTAAATGGAACGATATCGTCCACGTCGGGGACATTATTTACGTCTTCTACGGTAAAAACTGCGCAAAAAAGTTGTTAAAAATACCCGCCATCGCCTGAGCGTCGGAAGCCAAAGCGCCGTTAGCGTCCACTAGAGGGCCTATGTTATCTTTTATCGGCTTACGATTATTAACGTAGTCAAAAAACTTTTTCGGATTATGTTTACTATCCGCAGCTACAAGTATCTCTGGATCACCTGAAGATCAGGGCCCCCATCCTTCTCTAGTTAGTCTTATAAGGCAAACTAACGAGAATATCACGACCTAACCGAACCAATCGTTAGGTCAACTGTACGCCCTTGACGATTGGTTAGGTTAGGTCGTGATATTTTCGTTAGTTAGCCTTATAAAGCTAACTAAAGAAGGCTGGGGCCCTGATCTTCAGGTGATCCGTATCTCTAAATTACGCTTAGCATTCCTAACATCTTTTAACCTGAAGTCTGAGCTCGATATAGCTGTTAAAGTTAGCTACGGTGCCATTGCGCTTATTAAGTTTATACGCTCTATTACGCTCGTTTATGAACTCACCTATTTCCCTAGTTCACCACTTGTGCCTACCATGATTACTAGCGCGCTTGGACCTACGCGGAATAAACTCCCTTTCAATATTCAAAAAAACTTTCTTCAAACGCCTCCCAATGAGAATTTGCGTCATTACCCATAAATACATTATCTCAGTCCACTACTTTCATCCTATCCGCAAAACTATCAAAATTAGCCCTACGAAAATCAGGGACTTCTATTACGTTACTATCCTCACTGTTTTCTATCAATAGCTTAACCCTAATAATTTGGTGATCACTACATCCCAAACTCTCACCTACTTCCAAACCTTCGACTATATTTTCGTCGTTCCTCATCACCACGTCTAAAATATTGTCACCGCGCGTTGATTCGGTTATCATCTGTCGTAAAAAAATATCTTCCATGAACTCAATCAGTCTCAAACCCTCACCATTACCAGCAAAAGTCTCGTAATTAACGTTAGGGTAGTTAAAGTCTCCGACAACTATACTATCCCGATTATTAATAAAGTTACTAAGAAGTGTGTAAAATCTAGTATCGGTATCGAGGGGTTGAACGGGAGGTCTATAAACAACAACGAAATTAAAGCTAATACTACGCGCCCTAACTTCAACGCATATCGCATTAATTGCTGCCGGAACATTTATCTTAATCTCGATAGCCCTAAGGGAATTACGAATGTACAACAAAACGCCGCCACCAGTCCCATGTAACCTATCATTAGTAAAAAGGGATCTTTCGGTTTGACGGCCTGTAATATTTTTTAACATTACTTTTTTTATTGTCCAGTTTTAATCGAGGATTTCAAAAATAACATTCATATTTTAGAGAAACAAATAGTGAGGCAGTTATACATTTTAGTTTAGAGAATATCAAAACGCTTTAAAATTCGAAAATCCCTGAAAGTTTTAGGCCAACTGTTCGCTCATGACGATTGGTTAGGTTAAGTCATGATATTTTCGTTTGTTTTGACAGTAAACTAACGAAAATATCATGACTTAACCTAACCAATCGTCAAGGACGTAGTTTACCTAACCGGGCATTCTGTTAACCTAACTGGCCATTCAGCTAACCTAACCAGTTGGTAGGGTCTAGAATTTGACGGTCCCGTAGCCATGACTCGTATTTTCCGCTGGCGGTCAAACCAAAAAGATCCCAATAAGGTTTAAAAATATAAATTTCAAATTTGTTAAATTGCATATAACTGCCTCACTATTTGTTTCGCTAAAACATGAATGTTATTTTTGAAATCCTCGATTAAAACTGAACAATAAAAAAAGTAATGTTAAAAAATATTACAGGCCGTCAAACCGAAAAGACCCGTAAAAAGTTTAAAACCCGCTATATCAAGTTCCCCCAACAGTTCCCGAGTTACAGTTTTTAATCACGTTTCGGGTTATAGCAACTATATCGTAGTTCTCGGAATAAATTATCACCTTAGATTCATTCATTTTATTTCTAATACTACGCGCGTTACAATAAAAGATGTTTAAATTATTTTTTACCACGGATCGGCGTTTTAAACTATTTTTCACGTCGGGCCGGCGTTTCCCGGACCCACAACGTTTAAAGAGGGCTTCGACCTATACAGCTTTCGAACGTTCTCATCGATTAACGTACCTAGCCTAGCATTCCCTATTTCATTGAAATGCACCCCCATCTTTTATAAAAAGGCTAGGATCACTAAATTCTGACCACGGCTTTACGAAAAGTACATTTTCCTGAGCACAAATCTCTTCTAGTTTAGTGTTCAAAAATATTATTTTTGACGTAATCCTAAAATTTAAACCGTGCCTAGGAGTAATACCTAGAACTAAAGACCTATCTGACCTTGCCTTCAGGGACCTAATTAACCCCCTGTATCTCTCCAAAAGGTCAGGCACTCTCGTATCGGGCCTATACGAGTCGCTGCCCCCTACCATCGTCACCAATATCGAGTGACGGGAGGAAACATCAATCCTATCTACTTCGTCTCTAATTCTGTCAACCCTGGCCCCTGGTAGACAGACCCTCCTCCTCTTGGTTGGATTCCGTTCAACGAACTCCTTATCCATATGACGCACTGAGGAGTCCCCAATTAAAATCGTTTCCCCCTCGTTCACATCCCTATCCAGCTGGGCGGAAGGGTTCGAAACCTCGATATGTGGGGTGGGGGGGGATTCCTATCACCTAACGTACGTGGCCTAGCTCCACCCTTAACTACTCTAAATCTCTCCCAGTCTACTAATCTCGGTCCATTCTCGGACCAACCTTAACCCCTTCCTCAACTCTGTCTAACCTTCCAGATAAGCTACCTATACTAGAAACTAGGTTCCTAACCTCACCATTCAACTTACTAACGTTGAAAACGTTAGTATAGGTTCGGCCTTCGTCAATTGTAAGCCAACCCCTGCCCTCATCAAGCATTGCACGTCTTTCAGTCACCTCGCGTACACTAACGTTTTAAATCAACTATCTCTTCGCTTAACTCACAAAAGAAACAACCCGATCTCTCGGTAATCGCCATAGGACCGCCGTTGTAATCTTTAAAATCCGTATACCACCGATTAACCCCACACCTAGCACACGACGCTTTCTGCGACGGCATCGCGCAAGCTAAGGTAGTTAACATTTATAACCGTCACTAAATTAAATTAAGCCGGCACGCTATGAAAACTTCTAAATCGCTAAAAACCACTAATATTCAGTTACTTAACTATAACAATGTGAATATAAACGCAAGTATATAAAATTCAGAACTTCCCAACAGCAAATTTATCGGCAATATCCAAAAGTAGAAACAATATCAGAGAGCCCAGAGAATGCATCCGCTCAGTGAGGAGTCTGGCTGACGATAGTAATATTAAAGACAAAATTAATATTAAATTAATAGTAATTGTCTTTCATAACAACTTGTTGAAAATGTTGTTATTCGCCATTTTTCTTAATCTCACTTAATATCGGTGCCAATTATATTTATCGGACTTATCGGGTCGACAAGATCGTAACATCGACACTCTAAAAACTTAAATTAACCTATTTTAACCTAAACTGACCTGTAACGTAACCTTACGTCTGCTAACCTAACCTAACTTACACTAACACACAATATACTTGTAGACCGAATGTGAAGTCGATCAGATATCGTAATCTCGTATTTATCAAAGAAAAAATGATAAAATGAGTTTCCAAGTACCTGGTACAGGAGGGCTTTGCAGACACGTTTACAGAGCTAAAGTGTGGGTATATATATATATATATTATATATATATATATATATATATATATATATTAGTGGTGTACCGATTAATCGGAATCGGCATCGGCAGAATCGGCCATTTTGGGAGGTATCGATTCTGTTACCGATTCTTTGTAATTTTAAAATTTTCATTACGAAACAAAATCTATATATATAGAAAATTAAACAGAAGAAAAACACTATTTATGATCATTTATACTCATCTCAAAGTGTATTTATATAAAAATATTTTACACTTACGTAAAAGGCAAAGCTTAATAAGTTAAGTTGCCCATAAATTTACATTTTCTCAACTACCTAATCACTAAATATTATAAACTATTGTGGTCTCCTACTCTGTATTAATAATAATTCTAGATTAAGTTATACTTTATAATTTATATATTAAACCATTGTATTATATTGACTTTATTTTAAGTATTTTAAAATTTTATAAACCCAAATTTTATATCCATTTTTTTTATTCAAATTTGCCACCAGGGACTTGAAATTTTAATGAAAATTTTTGTTGTTGTTTACATTGTTAAAGAAAGAAAATATCTTGAACATAAGGAAAGACGGATCACCTGAAGATCAGGGGCCCCCAGCCTTCTTCAGTTAGCTTTATAAGGCTAACTAACGAAAATATCCGACTTAACCCAACCAATCGTCAAGGGCGTACAGTTGACCTAATGATTGGTTAGGTTAGGTCGTGATATTTTCGTTACTTAGCCTTATAAGGCTGACTAAAGAAGGCTGGGGGCCCTGATCTTCAGGTGATCCGGAAAAACAATTACTTTAAATATTGGTATTCAATTTATGAAACTAAAATAAAATTATTTTATCATTTTACTGAGTAATGAAACTTTTTAACATCATTTTAGCTACAGTATATGACTAACAAATTCTGGTACTGTACAGGGTGTCCCATAAGTCCGGCATCGTAGGAGAAATTCATATTTTTCTATTTTTACAAACCATAATTCATATTTTTCTCTTTCTACAGGCCATAATGTCTGTGAGCAAGGAAGAACTGCATTCAGACCGCGAGCCAATAACACAGAGTTGTGTTAGCAGACTTGTTGCAAAGTTTAAGGAAACAGGATCCATAGAAGATGAACCACACAGTGGACCTTCAAGGAGGTCTACTGACGATGATACAGCGACTGCTATCCTGGCTCATTTTAACAGAAGTCCCAATAAGTCTCCGGCGATTGTCCGCCGAGACAGGAGTGTCGAAAAGTAGCAGCCATCGCATTCTTCAGGCTCACAAATGGCATCCATATAAACTTCAGATCCTACAGAAATTAAGCGAAGATGATCCCGACCGGCGGATGGAATTTTGTGAATGGGCTACGAAACAATATGCTCGGGATGCCAATTTCCCGTCCACCATTCTGTTCAGTGACGAGGCTGTTTTTTATAGAAATGGTGAGGTAAATTGACAGAACACCCGCTACTGGTCTCAAAACAACCCTCACTGGTATACCTCTTCAAAGGAACAAGGTGCATCTCGGGTGATGGTATGGTGTGGCATTTGGAAGGATCGCATCATAGGCCCCCTCTCTTTCGATGAACATGTCACTGGAGGCACCTACCTACGTATGGTTCAAGGAAGAAGCATTTCCCAGTGTCTCGAACGAAAAAGGAAATTTCCCAACATGGTTCCAGCAAGACGGCGCTCCTGCACATTACAGCACCCAAGTAAGGGAATACCTGTACCAACAATTCACTGGTCATTGGATAGGACGTCGATGGCCTGTGGAATGGCCAGCTAGAAGCCCGGATCTCACGCCACTAGATTTTTATCTCTGGGGCCACTTGAAAGCGCTGGTATACGCAGAGAAAATTAGAAGTGTTGAACATTTGCGGCAGCGCATTATTGGGGCATGTAACACCATTATTCCTGACATCATTCACCGTGTGCTTGCTGACTGGGTATCACGTGTGAATTTGTGTATTGAAAACAATGGTGGACATATTGAGCACGTTCTGTAAATAAAAGCTTTTGTTTTGCCTTTTTTTACTATTTTTTCTATGATGCCGGACTTATGGGACACCCTGTATATTGTGGAGTGAGGTAAGGAAAAGCATTTAAACAAATTTGAAATGTAAAAATATGAAAATTGAAAGTTTCGCATTAGATTAGTAAGATTTATTAAGGGAAATTATTTTTTTTAAATATAGGCAGAGAATCGGCCTCGACATCGGTATCGGCAGTTTTTCATGGCATCGGCATCGGCTAAATTTTGGAATTCCATACATCACTAATATATATATATATTACCATCTTCAAGGCCAGGACAACGGAAGAGATGCTAATGACCTTAGAGAAGACCCTGGAAATTGTGGAAAGACATGTCCCAAAAATACAACAAAGAGGAAAGAGAAGCAGGTTCGAGAGACAAAAGAGGTCATTGTTCCGAAAGAGAAAAAGAGTGACTGCAAAATTAACTAATTGTAAAGATAACAACATCAGAAAAATATTAAATGATAAACTGCAGCGTATCGATTGCGCCATACAGGAACTAACTGAGAAGTATACAGAAAAAGAAGTACTTAAAGTACTTCTATAATTCTGCAAAAAGGAAGTCGAAAAACCACACGACTATGGGACCTTTGAAAAATGAAGACAATGCTTTATCTGATGATCTAACTGAAGCATTTGAAATATTAAAAGCTCAGTTCGAATCATCTCCCAGTATCCCAAAAACTGACAAACTGATATGCGATAGAAACGCGTTCTTTGAAGAACAATTACAAGGGGAAAGTATTACGGACTTCGACTTTACGACAGATGATATTACACAAGCTATAGGGAAACTAAAAGCACATTCGGCGGCAAGACCGGACAGATGGAATATCACACTGATCAAAAACTGCAAGAACAATCACTGAGCCCCAATATTGGATATGGAGATGATCACTAGACACAGGAGAAATAGTGGGCATCCGAAAGAGAGCGAGCATAGTCCCAATACGAGTATATAAAGTAGGAGATCGATACGAAGCCAAAAACTATAGGCGAGTGTCGCTTAAGGGAAGATGGGGCAACTCGGGACCCATAAGGAAATCACAATTTTGTTAGGTATATAGGACAAGTATTTGGACCCATTAAATACAAAAACATTTATCTTCACCTTCTGTCTTCCATTCTGTATCACTTTTTATAACGTTCTACCTTTGCATTAGGTGTAACTGGAATTTGAAAAAGCCGTTGCAATTTTTTTTGGTTAGAAAAATCGTTGGGCAACTCTGAATCCGGGGTTCCTTTTCGCCCATTTTCCCAAATTTCAGTACTGCGCGGTCACTGATGAAACTTCAGACACGACGCGCGCGGTCACTGATGAAACTTTAGACACAACGATACTTGAAAACCAAACACTGATCCATAAGTAGCCTACACACAAAAAGCAATAAAATAAGTTCCTAGAGTTTTGGAATTATGAATCAAGGAAAAATTCGCTGATGCTAGATCAAATGGGGAAAAAATTGCAAAAAAATTCACTTTTTTCTACGTGAAGGTCAAAATATGATAATTAAAACCCACTCTAATAGACAGAGTTTATTTCCACAACAGTTTCGATGCCCACTGGCATCCTCTACGGGTGGATACAGAAAAACGAATGAACCAAAAACAAGAAGGAAAACAGTCTAGGGACCATTAAGAAATTCGCACCTAGGTTAGATCCCGTTCTCCCGATAGTTTTAAATTTGTGCGAATGTACTAATGAGCGGGTCTCTTTAATAAAAATGCCCTTCCAGTGTCGGGAGAACGGGATCTAACCTAGGTGCGAATTTCTTAATGGTCCCTGAACTGTTTTCCCTCTTGTTTTTGGTTCATTCATTTTTCTGTATCCACCGGAAGAGGATGCCAGTGGGCATCGAAACTGTTGTGGAAATAAACTCTGTCTATTAGAGTGGGGAAAAAATTATTT
This sequence comes from Bathynomus jamesi, assembly GCA_023014485.1. Classification (NCBI taxonomy): domain Eukaryota; kingdom Metazoa; phylum Arthropoda; class Malacostraca; order Isopoda; family Cirolanidae; genus Bathynomus; species Bathynomus jamesi. The sequence goes on from JAJOZX010002503.1 coordinate 434,496, forward strand.
TTTCTAACTTTTGCGGAGCTGCGTGGCGCAACCGGCCCCGTACCACTGTCTCAAGGCCACTGATCAGTGTCGGCACCGACGGAGATAGATAAAAGCTAGATGACAGCACTAGTGTGGGCTATAGAGTGGGTGTTCCGAGTTGCCCCACCTTCCCCTATATCTCATCTCACTAAAATATCGAAAAGAATAGTTAGAGGAAATATCTATGACTTATTAGAAACTCAGAAAAAAATTAAATGATAACCAACACCGATTCCGGTCAGGCAGATCTTGCCTATCACAACTAATGGAACACTACAACAATATTATTGATGCACTTGAAAGTAATGAAAACTATGATGTAATATACACAGACTTTGCCAAAGCGTTCGACAAGTGTGACCATGGAATCATAATACATAAACTGAAATATATGGGAATAACAGGAAAAGCAGGGAAATGGATATATAATTTCCTTAGTGAGCGGCGGCAAGTCGTTACAGTTCAAGGAATATCTTCATCAGAATCAGAGGTCCTCAGCTCAGGACCACAAGGAACAGTATTAGCTCCACTACTCTTCATAATCGTCTAACTGACATAGATGAGGACATTACCAGAGACAGCACAGTAACATCCTTTGCCGATGAGACAAAGATCAGCAGAAAAATAAGAATCCCAAAGGATATAGGATCTCTACAGACAGACATGAACAGAATCTACAAGTGGTCGGAAGGCAACAATATGAAATTTTAACTGATAAATTTCAACTCTTAAGGTATGGGAAAAGGAAGGACCTAAAATCCATGGAATACTCTCCCCAAATGGACAGGAAATTCAGAGAAATTCTAAAGCAAAAGATTTAGGAGTTGTGATGACTGATGATGCGAAATTTGAAACGCAAAATAAGATAGCAGTAAACAGAACAAAGAGAATAACTGGGCAGATACTGAGAACCTTTAAATGAAAGGATAGGAATATAATGATTCGTCTATTAAAAACATTGATCATACCCAAGTTGGAATACTGCTCGGTCCTAACATCCCCATATAAAAAAGAAGATATTAGACAGCTACAAGGGATTCAGAGAAGCTTCACAGCCAAAATCAATGGGTGCGAAGAACTAAATTAGTGGGAAAGGTTACGCGAATTATACCTATATTCACGGGAAAGAAGAAGAGAGAGATAAGCCATTATTTACACTTAAAAAATGATGGAGAAACTAGCCCCTAATCTTACTCTGAACCCCACAATCCCCAAACAACAGTGGAAAGTAGAAAAGGAAAACTGCGTCGTGTTCCCAAATTAAAGGCTAGACAGGGAACATCCTCAACGCTGAAAGAAAATAGTTTTGTTGTGAGAGGACTAAGACTGTATAACCAGCTGCCCAAGAAACTAAGGAACACGAGTGGTGTTGCGGTGGACATCTCCAAAAGAAGATTGAGACCCTCCTGTGAAGAAGTGGTTGAACGACAAAAGTCAAAAACGCCAGAAAAGGCAGTTAAAGTTGTACCAAATTTGAAAGTGGCATAACTTTTGAACTTTCGAAGATATTTCGACGGATTATCCGCCGTGGGTTAGGCGGGTTCCTTCCCCAGGAAATTAGGTAGTGGGATGTAAGTTACTCACTTATTTTAATTAGAAAATTTTTTTTAGAAATAGTACAATAATAATAATAATAATAATAATAATAATAAAGAAAGACGAGCCATTTTCATCATTGTAAAATCGCAAAAATTATAATCAAATGATAATACTGATACTTGACATTTACTGTAAGTATTAAAAATAAAGAGTCCGTAAAATTTATTCATGCACCAAAGGGGTCCTGGGAAGAAAAATTTCTGGGACCTACTGGTCCAGAACAAAACGCGATAACGCCCCGCAGAAAAAGAAAAGGGATGGATTGCATTACGAATAAAGCCCTATCTGCAGCTGCTCCTTGCAATTTACTTGAACCGAAACAATGAAAGGAATATAAAATTGAAGGAACATAGCATAATATGCAGACAAGATAACGCTTATATATATATATATATGAAAATTATTTCACGAAAGTAACACGTGAAAAATATTTATGATGAATAAAACCATGAAGGAAAGGAAGCACAGAATGGTGACCTGGATGACTTCCTCCTTCAGTTAAATGATCAAGTCCCCTCCATTAAGTTTACTTTAGAAGTGGAACAAGACAACTCAATCCCGTTTTTGGATGTGCGTGTACATAGGGAAAGTCCAGGTTTTAAGTTTAGTATCTATCGGAAAAAAAAACAATTTGTCCTACGTACACTTTTACTTTGGACATGACACCCCGATTAAGGCGGCCATATTTTCTTCAATGTTTCTCCGCGCTCTTAGGATCGCCAGTCCGGAATACATCGATGCCGAATTGGAAAAAATCAACGGTATTGGAAGTGATCTGTGCTACCTACCTGCGTTTATGGAATCTTGTCTTAACAAGGCAAAACGAACCTTCTATCGTGTGAATTACACTCGCACTTTGTCAAAGAATATTTTAGTACTTCCATTTTTCACAGGCTTTTAAGGCATTGCTAATGTACTTAAACTTTTGGATATTAATATAGTATTTTCTTATAACAATATTGTGAAAAATATCATAGTAAAAAATAGCCCTACCAATAATTCAGGCATTATCTATAAAACTGGTTGTAAACAATGTAATTTCTTTTACATTGGTCAGACGGGAAAGGATTTGCATACGCGTGTAAAACAGCATCAATATTCCGTTAGAACGGGACAGTCGTCCAGTGCCCTTTTTGTCCACTTGTCAGAGTTATCCCACTGTATTGATTGGAATAATGCTTCAGTTTTGTTTCACTCTAGCAACATTGTTAATAGAAATATTCTTGAGTTTGCTATTACCCAACTTACAAATAACTTTAACATGAGCAAAGGTCTTTTTCAACTCGATCCCGTAGTTTTGAATTCGTTCAGAACGGATTTAGACAAGAAGGGTAGAGTGCTAAAACCTTGGTAGTGTTTCCTTATAAATTTGTATGCTTCTCTTACAATTTTTATTTTTCAATGTAGTTTTATTTTTATTTTGTGACTTATATGTCATTCAGGCCTTATCTATAAAATTGGTTGTAAACAATCCATTTGATCTTCTGTTGAATTCGTTCAGAAAGGATTTAGACAAGAAGGGCAGAGTGCTAAAACGTTGCTAGTTTTCCCTTATAAATATGTGGTTTTATTCATATATATATATATATATATATATATATATATATATAAGGAAAAAGTTCGTGAAGTTTTTGCTTGTCAGCCATACCTATCATCATAGTAGGGTTTATTGCACATTGCCTTCGAAGTAGTTCCCTTCCGCTGCCACACATTTCTGCCAGCGGCCGTACCCCTGCTGGAAGCACTCCTGCAGTCCTATTGCTGTCGCTTCCTGTTTCTCAAAACGACTAAAAAAACTCTTGTTACTCCGATTAAATGATTACCTATGGACATATCCGAATCAGTTTGGTTTTAAAAGGTCCCACTCAACTGACCTGTGTATCTATGTACTTACAGAAATAGTATCTAAATAAACAGACAATAATTCAATTATTTATAGCTGTTTCCTAGATATAAGTAAGGCATATGATAGAGTGAACCACAATATTTTATTTAAAAAACTAGAAGACAAGAAGGTTCCCATGTACATATTAAATTTATTGAAATTTTGGTATTTCCACCAATCTTTTACCGGTAGGTTGGGCAATGTACTATCCGAATGTTTTCGTGCCTCTTGCGGGGTGAAACAAGGCTCGTTGCTCTCTCCTATACTGTTTAATGTGTATAGTGACGGATTAATTGCTTCACTTAATTAGGCAACAGTGGGATGTTGTATAAATAACACAAGGATAAATAACTTAGTTTATGCCGATGATATGGTGTTAATAAGTCCCTCTGTTAAAGGTCTGGATCGGCTACTAAAATTCTGCGAAGTGTATTCGCAGAAACATATTCTTTTTAATGTTGCAAAAACTAAGGTTATACAATTTCATCCTAAAAGCTGTAATCAGCCAGCTGATATTAAGTTTAAAATGAGAGGTGAAGTAATTGAGGACGTACAAGAGTTTAAGTATTTGGGTCAAACTATTACCAGCTCCTTGAGTGATGACTCAGATATAACATATAAGAAAACAATCTCGAAGCCTTTGTGCTAAAGCGAATATGACTATAAGGAACTTCTGGTTCTGTACAAGTGAAGCTAAAGACACTCTCTTTCGTACATTCTGCACTAATATATACGGACAGCAACTCTGGGTGAATTGTAAAAAAGGTTCTGGCAGAACCCTAAATTTACTGTACAACAGATCTTTTAGACTCTTACATAAATTACCCCCGAGATACTCAGCTTCGCAAATGTTTTCTACCCACAATGTTCCGAGCTTCCCGGAGGTAACAAGACGTGCTCAATACAGTCTAATGCAAAGAATTAAAATATCAACCAACCCGATTATCCAAGCTATCGATGAGTCCTGCCGTTTGTCCTCTAAGCTATGGAATTCTTGGTATGAAAAGGTCTTTCTGTAGCTGCACTTAACTCCGACATTACTGTATTATTTCTAATCAATTGTATATATTTCTATCCTTAGTATGTGAAATGTCATTGTATTAATAATATTTGTTATATGGACTATAGTGTGCCAATAAACCTTTTCATTGTCATTTTCATATATATATAAAATATATATATATATATATATATATATATATATATATACAAACTCAGAATGGTCCCCTGAGAAACTTATATGTTAAACACAGACCGTTGTTTAACATATATATATAAATATATATATATATATATATATATATATATATATATATATATATATGAGAGAGATATGAGAGAGAGAGAGAGAGAGAGAGAGAGAGAGAGAGAGAGAGAGAGAGAGAATTTTTAAAGAAATCTGAACAATGAGTACAATGAAAATAACAGGACTTTTATCATAAAAGAAATCATATTTAATTTAAAGTGAAGTAATCGTAAATAAAGGTAGACACGAGACAATACATAAATTGCTCTTATTTTTAACCTGAAGAAAAAATATTTATTCGAACACATTTTATTTCATAGTGGCTCTGAAAATCTTTTTCTGGGAACGCGTATAACAATTTAAAAAACATTTACACTTGTTGAATATTTGAATTTTCAATTATTTTTATATGAACATGTTAATTTTTGTTCTGAATTTGCATTTCTCATTTTGAACACAAAAAACATTTATTTAAAAGAACAAACTTTTCGGAACACCTTTTTAGTTGGGTTAAAATAAAGCTTTAGACAGAAACTGCACAGCCATCAGACCAAATTAATGCGGCGCATTACATGCTCTAAATCCTCTATTATTATTGTTAGCATCATCGGGGTTCGAACACCTGACCTCAGTGACTTCACTTATGGGGAAACGGTGTTGCCCACTGAGATACGGACGCTGAATAAGACTCTGCACTCTAAAAACTGTCCGTTCTGCAAAGTATGAAGTATTTCAAGAGTAGAACGATATTTGGTCGAAAATACAGGGTGTACATAAAGTCAGGATCTATTTTTGTGAAGCACTTGGAAATTATATGGAATTCAATCATAAAATGATAAAACGGTAACATTTATTAAATAATTAAGAGTAGGATTCGACGTGACGCCCATCAGTATCCCTGCACAGCTCAAATCGTTCCGCAGCATTTCTAAACACATTCTGGAGCATTTGCGTGGTTATGTTATCTGCAGCAGTTCGTATACGTGTACGTAAGTTTTCAAGACTCGTAATCTTCGTCTGATAGACGTGCGATTTGATAAAGCCCCATGCAAAGAAATCTAAAGGGGTTAAATCTGGTGATCTCGCTGGCCAAGGTCTGTTGCTTCCACGTCCGATCCAGCGATTTGGAAAACGTCCATTTAGATAATCCTGAACAATTTTGGCATAGTGACAAGGAGCACCATCATGTTGATAGACGACGGGGATAGGATTGTTAGTACCGTCGTCTATCAACATGATGGTGCTCCTTGTCACTATGCCAAAATTGTTCAGGATTATCTAAATGGACGTTTTCCAAATCGCTGGATCGGACGCGGTTAAGCAACAGACCTTGGCCAGCGAGATCACCAGATTTAACCCCTTTAGATTTCTTTGCATGGGGCTTTATCAAATCGCACGTCTATCAGACGAAGATTACGAGTCTTGAAAACTTACGTACACGTATACGAACTGCTGCAGATAACATAACCACGCAAATGCTCCAGAATGTGTTTAGAAATGCTGCGGAACGATTTGAGCTGTGCAGGGATACTGATGGGCGTCACGTCGAATCCTACTCTTAATTATTTAATAAATGTTACCACTTTATCATTTTATGATTGAATTCCATATAATTTCCAAGTGCTTCACAAAAATAGATCCTGACTTTATGTACACCCTGTAGAACGAGAATATATGACACGATTCTCTCATTGACAAGCGATGTCCTCTGAAGCTAAACGAAAAGTTTAAAAAGTACACTTTCAGGTATTAAATAAGTCTTTTCACAATACTCTCAGTCTACATTTGGCTTACCAAGTATACTCTTTAAATACTTTGTATTCAGTGTACGTTTAATCGTTTGTTTTTACTCTCGGTTCTAAGGTACACAGAGCTGAGAGTTTTTAGAGCTTGTATGTTGCGTGAAGATCTCGTGAAGAGCGGTTCGAATCCGATAGGGGTAAAAATGTTTATATATTTATTATTTCTGTATATATAATGTGCATAACTTAAAACGCAGTAGTAGTAGTAGTAGTAGTTAAGTTAGAATTAAATAAACCGGCGTCCATAGCTCAGTGGGTATACTTAGAATAAAATACTTTTTGTAAAACTTTTTGAAACTCCAACAACTAATATTAACCCTCTATGAATGGGTGCATGGATGTATACTATATATGGATAGAAGGGTTGTCAGTCCGAAGTGTAATTTATTTAGTAATGAGCATTTACAACAAAATGCTACTATAAAAAATTAAGCCCCTCCACCCCTCTATAAAACTGTGTATGGTAACCCTAAATTGAAGCAATTATATTTTAACTAAAGTTTTATTTGATCTAACCAAAAGTGGGGTTAACTAAACGTGTTTTGTTGTTTTAAAGAAATTATTTTTATAACAACCTGAAACCAAGGAAATGCACATGGTAATTCTAAATATTTTAACCATAGCTTCATTAATTTGATCTAACAAAAAAAATGTGGTTAACTAAACGTGTTTTGTTTTTCAAATTAATAAATTTTCTGTGTGTGCAAGGAAATGGACAAGAGTCAAGAGAAGAAATTTAGAGAAATTCAGAAGCAAAGGATTTCGAAATAAGAATGAGAGATAACGCGAAATTTGAGACACAAAATAAGATAGCCGTAAAAAAAAAAGTAAAAAAAAAAGGACATCTTTTAGAACTTTTAAAAATGGAACACAAACTAAAGATTCCACTGCTTAAAGCATTGCCAATTCCAAACTGAAATATCGTTAAATTCTTACATTTCCAAATAAAAAGACGAAATCAGCCAATCAGAAAAATACAAAGGAACTTTACATGAAAAATGGATGAACTATAAAAGACTGAGATTACTCAGAGAATTTTTGTAAACTAAATCTATACTGCGTGGAGAAAAGGAGAGAGAGAGAGAGAGAGAGAGAGAGAGAGAGAGAGAGAGAGAGAGAGAGAGAGAGAGAGAGATCATCAACTACATTCTAAGGAAAATTTTTAATAAATGGTGCATAATCTTATGATAAACTATAACCCTTCACCCTTCCGACAACGCTGCAAAAACGAAAAGGCAGAATGGGCGGCATATCTAAACTAAAAACCAGGCAAGGTGTAATTTTAACCCTGCATGAGAAACGTTTTGCAGCTAAAGGTTCAAATTTTTTAATAAAGTGCCAAAGGAATACCAAATATTACGAATAGCGATATGGATACCTTCAAAAAGAAACTAAACGAAAGCAACTCTCTCTTTTCCAACAAAACAACTATATAGAGGCAGGGTCACGAGCCTAATTATTAATTTCTGAGACTTTTTTGAATTTGCTTTCTTGGAAGCATTTTTTCTGGAACTGCATATTGTATTTTTAAAAAAGTAATATCCATATCCCATATCCCCAGGAGAAGTGGAGGATAGGGGGCTCAAGCCTGGACCACCTTAGCCCGAGTTAATAAAATGGGGTTGGTCGGCCCGCCGCTTCATCGTGATGTAAGACAACCGCCCAACTCTAGGCAGCATCTGGGTTTCGAACTCACGACACAGCGAAGTCTCAGCACTGCCAGGAGACGCCCTAACCGATCGAACCACGAGATATCGTATCTTTAACCATCAGAAATCAGTAAAATTTCGCCGCATTAATTACAAATCTTCATAAAAGTTTTCGCCTCCAAAGATCTCATTAAAATCTTTTGCAACCTCATTAATCTTCCCCATCTCACAACTCAGTAATCAAATTGTATTCTATACATGATGAACTTCCCTTATAATTTAGTCTCCTGCATCCCCATTAAATTGTTACCCTTATATCTCCTTTAAAAGCTAATTAAGTGTAAGTTTTTCTTTCTCTCTCTCAAATTTCATTGTTTTATACATGCACTTATTCACCGAAATCCACTCTATATCGCACATTCTTAAAATTCCGACACGTGCCCATCTTCTTGGGTTGACCCATTTTATAGGTACCAATTTCACTGATAAATATTCAAAATGCCTATCTATTGACGACCTCCGCACAAAACCTAATGATGGCCAGTTATCAATTTTGATCTATAATATTAAAAGCCTCGCCAAACATCATGATGACCTCAAAGATACATTATTTTTAATTAAAACGATTTCCATATAATAACACTCACGGAAACCTTCATACAGAACCCATATAAATATCTTTTTCCATTAAAGGGCTATACATTTTTTTACACCTTCCGCTGAGGAGGAAGAGGCGACGGCTTTTGTATTTACACAAAAAATAAAAAATCACCCACTTTGCACAGTAGAACTCCACGTTGAAACATGTGCGATAAATCTTACACTCCACAAAACTTCTCTCAATATACTGGCAATATGCAGATCACCTAACGGTAGCGCAACTAACTATATTAATACTTTACAGGATTAAATCAGACATCAATCCCTAAAGGTCTCACGCTCTTTCATCCTCGGAAACTGTAATTTAGACTTAATGAAATTCGGAACAGACTGCATTGCCAAATCATTATGGGACACAATGATCAGCCAAGGATATAGGATATACATAAGGCCAACACGCCCCCATACTGATCCTACCAAATCTTCTCTTATTAACCACATATGGTTAGATATACCCGTAGATTCACAATACATACAGGACACAGGGATACTCTTTGCAGGCATAACTGACCACCTGTCCCATCACTGAAAATACATTCCTATAGTTCGAATCAACAACCCATGGTTGATCCCAGGTCTAAAGACATCTATTAAACAAAAACATAAAATTATATAAAAATGTGAAGGAAAATCTACTCCCAAAAGTAGTTTACACTCACTATAGAAACAGACTTAATTCGTTAATACACAAAGCTAAAGCTAATTACTATAAACATAAACTCGAAAAATACAAAGGCGATCCCAAATAATATTGGAACCTCATCAACAAAGCGAGTAATGAAAAACTAACAAAACCCTCCACCCCGGAGTAGCAGTTGCTAGCAGTAAATAATGAGCCCATAACGGACAAAATAAATATTTTAAATACACTTTCACCGAGTATTTCACCGAAGTGGGAGCCAACCTTGCCTCTAAAATACCACTCGTGGTGCGGTCTTTCGATACTTACCTAGGCTCTCCGTTACCACACTTTTTCGTCCTGTCCCCAACTATGACACGATCTAATGACAGCCATAAAACAATTAAAAAATGAAAGTTGTACACTAGACACAATCCCAAATAGAGTTTACAGAGTGCACAAACTTAATTGCACCAAAGCTTTCAAAGTTCATAAACATATTCATTAAAAATGGTGTCTTCCCAAAATGCCTAAAAAAAGGCTAGACTATGCCCACAGGCGTACGAAAACTTTTTTGGTGGGGAGGGCGGCTCGGAACTTGCCCAAATAAAACACGGTGTCCGAATAGCGTAGAGACAAGGCAAATTATATATATGTGACGGTTACACGTGTTTCGTTTGAAGTCCGAATAAAAGTGATATTACAATAAAAATCCTGCAGTTAATCCTTTTTAAGTAGTGCCTATTTTTGATTGAGTATTCAGTGAACACAGTCGTATGCCTATTTAAGTGGTGAAATAGCGGGGATGGGACAATTCGACGTGGCCGACTGGATGCGACCCAACTCGATGTGGCCGACTCGATGTCAGGACAACTCGATGTCAAGCCAAGTCGATGCCAGGCCAAGTCGAAGCATATTGTGCTTTATTATCTTTTAAGGGTATTTTAAGAAGAAAAAGTAAAGCATAAAAAATAATTAAGGCTAGTAAGGTAGGGTAGGTAAGGTTAGGTAAGGTTAGGTTAGGTAAGGTAGGGTAAGGTAGGGTAAGGTAGGGTAGGTAAGGTTAGGTAAGGTTAGGTTAGGTAAGGTTAGGTTAGGTAAGGTTAGGTAAGGTAGGGTAAGGTAGGTAGGGTAAGGTAGGTAGGTAAGGTTAGGTAAGGTTAGGTTAGGTAAGGTTAGGTAAGGTTAGGTAAGGTTGGTTAGGTAAGGTTAGGTTAGGTAAGGTTAGGTTAGGTAAGGTTAGGTTAGGTAAGGTTAGGTAGGTAAGGTAGGTAAGGTTAGGTAAGGTAGGTAAGGTTAGGTAGGTAGGTTAGGTTAGGTAGGTTAGGTAAGGTAGGTTAGGTAAGGTTAGGTAAGGTAGGTTAGGTAAGGTAGGTTAGGTAAGGTAGGTTAGGTAAGGTTAGGTAAGGTAGGTTAGGTAAGGTAAGGTTAGGTAAGGTAGGTTAGGTTAGGTAAGGTTAGGTAAGGTAGGTTAGGTAAGGTAAGGTTAGGTAAGGTAGGTTAGGTTAGGTAAGGTTAGGTAAGGTAGGTTAGGTTAGGTAAGGTTAGGTAAGGTAGGTTAGGTTAGGTAAGGTTAGGTAAGGTAGGTTAGGTTAGGTAAGGTTAGGTAAGGTAAGGTAAGGTTAGGTAAGGTTAGGTAAGGTTAGGTAGGTAAGGTAATTATTGAACTCGGCCTCGGTCTTGGCTTCAGACTCGACTACAACACTGTTTGGCATCGACTTGGCCTGGCATCGACTTGGCTTGACATCGAGTTGTCCTGACATCGAGTCGGCCACATCGAGTTGGGTCGCATCGAGTCGGCCACATCGAATCGTACCCAACCCGAAATAGCGGCGTATGTTTAAATAAAGCAAATAAAATTAAAGCAACTTAATCTATACAACGTTTTTTCCGAGTGTTTTCTCTCTAAGGAAATCTAACTGCCCATCGAAAGGCAATATCCCTCAGTTATCCCCCGCGGTACACTCCAGGGGACCAATCAGTGAGAATCTACAGCGTGCCACATCCCCCATCCCCAACCCCATGGAATAACGGAAAAACTTTCCCTCCTTCATTTCTAAAGTCAAATCAAATACCTCACCTAATAAATTACCATTTTGAATTAATATTTCATGCACAATCATTTACATTCCATTAGAAACATGGCAATGGCAAGTCAATTCATGCAACCCTGTGGATACTGTAAAAAAGAAGCGGATGAATCAAAGGCATTTCGCTGCGATCTTTGCCAGACCTTAGTCGAATTTCAATGCCTGAAATGGAGCGACGAAGAAATCTCTCCAATAACAGACGCTAAACAATTGAACGGAATCAAGTTCTGCAAAAGTTGCATAATCGAAATAAACGCGTCTACGGTTTTTAAAGCAGAACGAGACTATGAGGAAAATACAAAAGAGGAGTTTATGAATAGCGAACAGAGAGAAAAAATAGAAGGAACGAAGATAATACGAGAGGAAACTGCGAAAAACGAACAGGAAAAAAAAAAGAAAAAGCAGAAATAATAGAAATAAAAGAAGCACCAACAGAGGAAACAGAGGCACAAAACCAAATCCAATGATTTCAAACAAAGGGCGTTAGCAGCAATAGGAAAAAACAAGTAGACAATAAAGAAATCATACTGAAACCACCAAAAACAAAGGCCTCAAGTAAAAATGGGGAAGAAACTATATGTAAACACGATGTGAAAGGAATTTTCAGATATAAGGGAGGAGAATGTACTTACAAACACCCTCCTGTGTGCAACTACTTTTACAATAATGGTCACTGCAAATTTGGTGGAAAATGCAAATTCTACCATCCAGTCATTTGCAAGTCCTACGCAACATATGGAACCTGCTAGTACGGGAGAAAATGTTACTACCATCATCTCCCGACAAGTTTAAAGGACAAGTTTCAAATGACAACAGAAGGAATGTGAGAAAAAAAATATGTACCCAAATAGCAAACAAAACACAAATAGCACACAAAATTTTTTCAACATATCGGACACAATACGGCTGCTAAGTCTCATACAGCACATGCAGCTGACACAGCTGGGAACCCTCGAGCCGGAACGCTACATGGCAAGAAGCTACCAGAACAGGTAGGCGGGAACGAATCTATCTCGGAGGACACACGGCTACAAAACACGCGATATCAAAGGACAACGAACTTAAAATGCATAAGGGGCAATGTAAAAAAAACAAACATTGTCCTGGCAAATATTCAAGGAATAAAACCAAACAATTCTCTAAACAAAGTTTCGTACCTGAAAGGTTTTATGGACGAAACAAGGACGGACATCGCATGCCTCACAGAAACACATCTTAAAGATTGCCAAGGAAACTGCGATAACTACGAACACTGTATCGATAAGAAAGAATTGCATATCGATGGATTCAACTTACTAAGAGCGGATAGAACAGCGAGGCGTAAAGGTGGCTGTGCTATTTATATGTTACAGTCAAAGTGTGTAACCAGCCATTTCGCGTAATGGCTGAAACTTTTTGTCATTTCGTGAAATGGCTGTTTCACTTGGTCATTTCACGAAATGACTAAAATCTTCAGCCATTATGCAAAATGGCTGAAATTCCACCGTGGTCATTTCATGAAATGGCTAAAATGACTTTTGTCATGAATTCATAGAAATAACAAACATCACAATAAAATTGGAAACCTTTATTTAACTAACTAAATCTGCTAAAACATATATACATCCACAGGTCTGTTCAAATAAGTGAGAAACACTCCTCAAATACACATTTAAACACATTTGAACATTTGAACACATTTGAATTTGAATTTTCAAATTAGAGGTTTTCAAATACTAACCGGGCCTTCAATGTTATTCCGATGTCCGCCATTGAAGGCCTGGTTAGGTCAACTGTATGCCCTTGACAATTGGTTAGGTAAAGTCGTGTTATTTTCGTTAAAACTAACGAAAATACAACTTAACCTAACCAATTGTCAAGGGCATACAGTTGACCTAACCGGGCATACAGTTGACCTAACAGGGCAGATGATCTTGTACGAAATGACCAAGGTAGAATTTCAGCCATTTCGCGTAATGGCTGAAGATTTTAGTCATTTCGCGAAATGACCAAGTGAAACAGCCATTTCGCGAAATGACTAAAAGTTTCAGCCATTACGCGAAGTGGCTGGTTACACACTTTGACTGTAACATATATACACGAGAGGCATATGACAGAGACGGTAAGAAGTAAATCCAACAGCTTCTTGGAAACCATTACAGTGAAAATAGAGAAACTAAACGTGGTACTGATAGTCATCTACAGACCTCCAAACTCTCCAAATGAAAAATTTTCGGATGCCATTGATGATATCAGAACCCTAATAAAATCTGTAAACTCTCCATCCCCTAATATAATACTCTGCGGCACAAGATAGGACCAGGAGCAAGCAAAAATGTTGATGGCTTTCACAAACGAGTTTATGCTGACACAGGAGATAACAGAAAATACCAGGAAAATAACTGCCTAGATCTGGTATTCACAAATAACACGAACTTGATTGCCGATATAAAAATAACCCCAACTAAGTTATTATCTCGGACCACAATATAATCGAGTTATCAACAAATATGGCGATAACTTTAAAAGACAATACACATACGGAAGAAGCAAATTTGAGGCTTTTAATCTAAACTCCAAGACCATAAATTGGGAAGAAATCAGATCACACATGGCCCAAATAGAATGGAGAACAGTTGTAGAGAATAAAACAACTGAGGAAATGCTAACAACCTTGGAAGAAGACATTGAGAATTTTGGAAAAATATGCTCCGAAAACACAGCCAAAAGGAAAGAGGAACTGGCTAGAGAGGCAAAAGAGAAAAATATTCCGCAAAAGAAAGAGAGTTAGCAACGAAGTTAGCAAATTGCGGAGACAACAATGCCAGGAAAGTAATACAAGAAAAACAGGAGAGTATCGATAGGGAAATACAAACTCTGATAAAGGGCCATACAGAGAGGGAAGAGGAAAAGGCGGTAGAAGCAATAAAGGAAAATTCAAAATACTCTACAGCTATGCGAAAAGGAAAACAAAAACTCGCGCTTCTATCGTGCCCTTAAGAAAAGGAAATAATGAACTAACAGACGATCTAAAAGAAATATCTGAAACATTGAAAGCCCAGTATGAATCGGTCTTCAGTACGGTACCCCAAAAAGTGACAAAGCAATACCTGATATAGATGCATTCTTCGAAGAGAAATTGCAAGGAGAATGTATAAGAGACTTTTTATTTACCCCAGATGATGTAGCTAGAGCTATAGGACAAATGAAATCACATTCAGCTGCAGGTCCCGACAAATGGAACGCACTATTAATTAAAAACTGTAAAAATGAAACTGCTATACCCTTATACTGGATATGGAGAAGATCCCTAGACACCTGGGAAATACCAAGCATCTTGAAAAGAGCAAACATTGTCCCTATATATAAAGGCGGGGATAAATCTCAAGCAAATAATTACAGACCAGTGTGTCATTGACGTCCCACCTCACCAAAATATTTGAAAGAATAGTTAGAGAGAAAATCTATGACTTCTTGGAGACACTGGAAAAATTCAACGAAAATCAGCACGGATTCCGATCAGGAAGATCATGCCTATCACAACTTACAGAGCATTGATAATTAAAACCCACTCCAATAGATAGAGTTTATTTCCACAACAGTTTCGATGCCCACTGGCATCCTCTTCGGGTGGATACAGAAAAACGAATGAACCAAAAACAAGAGGGAAAACAGTCCAGGGACCATTAAGAAATTCGCACCTAGGTTAGATCCCGTTCTCCAGACACTGGAATGGCATTTTTATTAAAGGGACCCGCTTATAAGTACGGAATCAAATGCCCTGAGGGGGCACCTTCTCATGCCGTACATATATACATTTTAACTGCAAACAACACACAGTATAATTAATGTAAAGAACGACGCTTGTGTAGAAGAGCGTTCCGCACAAGATGAGGAGGGAGAACAAACAAATGAAAAATGAGGTACCTCCCAGGAATCAAACCCGGGATCATCCAATTGCCGGTCGGATATGCTAACTACTGCACCAAGGACACCGATCAGTCAGTACTCGTAATTCTCCTACATACGAGCGGAATCAAATGCCCTGAGGGGGGCACCTTCTCATGCCGTACATATATACATTTTAACTGCAAACAACACACAGTATAATTAATGTAAAGAACGACGCTTGTGTAGAAGAGCGTTCCGCACAAGATAAGGAGGGAGAACGAGCAAATGAAAAATGAGGTACCTCCCAGGAATCGAATTCCGCTCGTATGTAGGAGAATTACGAGTACTGACTGATCGGGGTCCTTGGTGCAGTGGTTAGCATATCCGACCGGCAATTGGATGATCCCGCGTTCGATTCCTGGGAGGTACCTCATTTTTCATTTGCTCGTTCTCCCTCATCTTGTGCGGAACGCTCTTCTACACAAGCGTCGTTCTTTACATTAATTATACTGTGTGTTGTTTGCAGTTAAAATGTATATATGTACGGCATGAGAAGGTGCCCCCTCATGGCATTTGATTCCGCTCGTATGTAGGAGAATTACGAGTACTGACTGATCGGTGTCCTTGGTGCAGTGGTTAGCATATCCGACCGGCAATTGGATGATCCCGGGTTCGATTCCTGGGAGGTACCTCATTTTTCATTTGCTTGTTCTCCCTCCTCATCTTGTGCAGAACGCTCTTCTACACAAGCGTCGTTCTTTACATTAATTATACTGTGTGTTGTTTGCAGTTAAAAAAAAAATATATATATATATATATATATATATATACAGTGTATATATATATATATATATATATATATATATATATATATATATATATATATATATAATTGAGGGGGTCCCGCGTCTTAAGGTACCTAAGCGCCAAAATTAAAATTCGTCAGAAATAGCCTCCAAAGTTCAGCAATATTCTGACAATAGTATCTCTGTTATTAATTGAGCTAGAAGGTTCATTTTTGGCTGAATTAGAGTTCTAAGTACGCTAATGAAGATGTTTATGAGTTTTTGGAATAGATTTTCATATTTTATATATATTTTTTTAAATTTTTTTATTTTCTTATTATGCCGAACTTTGGGTGAACTTTTGGCTGGCGATAGAGGTGAAAAAAGTAGTTTGCTTCATAAGGTTTTCAACCATACTTCTAGTGTCGTAAGGTCATTATAACCCAAACCACGCGATAGAGGAAGGGTGAAAATAGTGATATCCATCAAAAACACGTTTTCGCCTGTGGTGGCGCTTAAGTACCTTAAGACGAGCGACCCCTCATATATATATATATATATATATATATATATATATATATATAAACCTCTTTAACATGATTTACAGGTTCAGACCTTTTGCCAATATTGACTATATGCCATAATCTAACGTATAAACATATGAAATAGTGAGAGGCAGCAAAGAACACAAAAAGGTTCATCGAAGCGAATAAAGTCGCCAAGTCACTTTGCCCGAATCACACATGTCATTGGCCGAATAGATATTAGTTTCTGCAATTCTGATCCCCCGCCTCGTACGCCTATGAGAAAGCCCTATCTATAAATCGAATGATGAAACTTCCCCCTCAAAATACACACCTTTTTGCATCCTCCCAACCCTCCGTAAATTATACGAAAGAGTAATATATGAGTATAATCAAATAAAAAATTCATACCCAAATACAAAATCATACACAAACAACAGTTTGGCTTTCTAAGTAAACACACGACAAATGACGCGATAACGCGATATTAGAAGAACTTTATAGCAACTTTAACGACAAAATCCTTCAATAATTATCATCCTACTTGATCTAGCTGAGGCCTTTGACAAAGTACTTCAGGATATACTCTCAAAAAAACTCCAACACTAGGGCTTCAAGGGACTACTTTTAAGATGATTCAACTCATACTGTACTTGTCTCACAGGATACAATTTATAGCAAGTGACTCTTTTACCTCACAAACAAGACGCATCTCCCCAAGGGAGTATTCTGGCACCTATCTTGTTCTTCCTTTATATAAAAGACTTCCATAGGTCACTAAATAACCTTTCCTGTTACCAATATGCAGATGATGATACTTCAATCATGACCAGGGCAGGATTAAGGCTGTGAGGGACCTAAGACTAATAAGAGGGAAGGGGCTATTTTTGTACTATATATTGCGTATAATCATAAAATCTTCAAACAAAGAGAACTGTATATTTATCCAAATTCAACAACTAACAAAAATCAAAGTTATGTACATAAAAAAAAAAAAAAAAAACAGCACAAATCAAAGAGAGAATGATTCCTTCCTTCCTTGCTTTATACTGTGATATCAATCAAAACATCCCCCTTTCGTTGACATGCTGAATGATCATTACACTAAGCCCAAATTCCCAACGTCTGAAAAACATTTCGGAAACAGATTAACCCTTTGAAGCCAATCATACAAAAATGGATGAAAATCATATATGCATATCGACAATAATACACCATCAGATATAATGACAAAAAATTTTAACTAAAATTAAAAACTCTTATGTTCCACCTTTGAAGATATAATTATGCAGTTATATATGATATTACTTAACCAACCTTGTGACAAAGATTTAGGGTTTAGGATATAAAAATTAGGGCCTAAACTCGAGGGCCTAAAAGATATGAGGGTATAAAAAATATGAGGGCCTAAGGCTACAGCCTTATTAGCCCAATGATTAATCCGGCCCTGTTCATATCCTCACATAAAGACTCACTACCACTCCAAACGACCGCCATTAATGAGTTCACACCAAAATGTTTATGTATGGCTTAATGCCAACAGATTAGCCTTAAATATTTTTAAAAAACCAACTTATATAGTCATCACATAAAAGAAATAGTTGCCCCCTTTAAACCTGCACATAAATTCAATCCCTGTTCAGCGAGTGCACTCGGCCAAATTCCTGGGAATTACCATCAATTCAAACATCTCATCAGGGCCGTTTCCTGGCATAAGCAGACTAAGCGGCCGCTTAGGGCCTCGCTGCTACTAGGGGGCCTTAAAGAGGCTGGAAGTAAAGTTTTTCAATGTGGTGGTGGATTGTGCCATCGAGTCAATAAATGAGAGATTCAAAATACTAGATGATGTGAGGGACATATTTGGGGTTCTCCTAAACTTCACCACAATGAACAAGGAAGACTTGTCCTGCAAGTGTGAAAAGCTCTCAAAGATACTGAGATCTTGAGCCGACTCTGACATTGATGGAAGAGAACTGGCCCTCGAAATTAAGAACTTGCCGACTTTACCTTCACACAACATGACTGCATTGGAGCTTCTCTCCTTCATTCATCAGAAGCAACTGGAGGAACTATACCCCAATCTCTGGGTTGCACTAAGAATTGCCTGCACTCTACCTGTGACAGTAGCGTCAGCCGAGAGGAGCTTCTCTAAGATGAAGCTAATCAAGAACTACCTCAGATCATCAATGGGGCAGGATCGCCTCAGTGGCCTTGGCATCATAAGCATCAACCAGAACGTTGGCAGGGAGATTTCATATGATGATGTTATTGATGATTTCGCCCAGAAAAAATCTAGGAGGCAAAAATTTTGAAGATACAAACTGTTCTGTATAACTGTTAGCTATTACACGATTGTATCGTAGAGTTAGTAATTGTTTGGTAGTTGATAATTGCATTATTTTTTATACATAGTTCTGTGTCATTTATTGTAAATAATGTATAAGCTAATTTTCAGGAATTTCATGAAGAGTATTTTTTCTGTTTGTCTTCTGAAAGTACATATTTGTTGTTTTGGACATATATGTTTCATTAAAATAGTTTCATAATTGTTTTTTATTAACACAGCCATTTTTGTATGTGTGTGCTGAGGTGATGTAGTAAGGCGTGAGTTGGTGGATGGAGGGGTGGAGCCTCAAATAGGTATACTTCTTAGGGCCCCCTAATGGCTAGAAACGGCCCTACATCTCATTCAAAGAGCACACTGAAGATCTATGCAACAAATTAACCATTTCATTCATAATTATGAACGCAGATGCAGAACTCCCAAACCAGGTTCTTCAATCCATATACTTCACCATGATATATCCCAAGGGCGGACTGACAGCAACCTGGGCCCTCGGGCAAAATGAGGTTCTGGGCCCCTTGAAATCCGATTTTTTTCACACTACAGTTCGATTAGACACTCGACCCAATTGAGAACATTCTCACTGTTTTATGATGACTGCGGGCCGTGGCCGCCGGCCCTCTGATGCCCGATCTCTCAGTCCGCCCCTGGGTGTACCACATTTACAATACTGCATTAGTGCTTACGGAAGCACACGTCAATATTCGCTACAGCCACTGGTGGTAATGCAAAAAAGATTAATTTGGAAACTCTATAAATCGAACAAGCATAATGAAACTACAGTTCTGATGTTCCACGAGTTAAAAAAAAAAAATAATAATAATAATAACCGGTAAAATAAAACCAAATATGAGCAAGGTCAGGCATTTAAGGTTATTCAGCTATTCAATGAGCAAGGTAGTTAATATTTCGATATTTTAATTATAAATTAGATAATATTTAATTATATTTTAACGTCTAATATCCAAAAAAATACGAAGGTATAATCTTAGCATAATACCTATATGTAATTATGCGTAGTTATGAGAACGTGTATCTTAGCTGAATATCCATACTGTATGTATGTCTAAAGTTTAAACACGTGTTTGTAGCTTACAACAGATAATCCCCATGTACTTTTCTCTTTGCCTCTATATCTTTAAAGCTAGTGTATACTAGGGTTGCCAGATTTTTCAAATGCCATGCGGGACAAAAAAAATTCTGTTTTTTTTTTAAGACCAAATTTTTTTTCAAATTGAAACTAGATTTCTTCAACAGTTACAACAAACAAAATTAGAAAAATTTTATTACAATAATATTTAACAATTAAACATCGTGAATAAATTGAAATTATTATGACATAATATTGAAATTCTAAATATTCATTCCTAAAAAATTTGCTTAAAAAATATTTTTTGCGGGACATTTTGAACGCGGGATTTTGACGCGGGATTTTTTGGATCAAATGCGGGACTGTCCCGTAAAATACGGGACGTCTGGCAACCCTAGCTGTATACAACTTCGCTACTCTGCATTATCAATCAAGATTTACCATAACTCCATTCAGCCAGTAAGCATAACATTTGCTTGTTAATCGCAGTTCTTTGCTATGTAAGGACATGAAGGCATTAACGTCCCATTTGTCCGAATGTCCAGTATAATGGGCATGTGTGTATACTGTATATATGCACGCAGATGCATACTTATGTGCGTCTTTATGTATGTATATGTGAATGTATGGACACATGCATGTATGTATATCTATGTATATATATATATATATATATATATATATATATATATATATATATACTAGGGGCACTCAATATATTTTGCCCCACCCTTTTTTCTTAACTAAATAATAGGCTATGGGACTGAAATGTCTTTGAGGCCGTGAGTTTGAACTTTCTGCACTTCACATAATCGAATTTTTCCATTTGAATCTCCCCTCCTTGTATAAAACCGCTTTTAAACGCCCTTCTATAAAACCGATGATTAACGCAGTTTCGAAAATGGCGTCTGACAGTGATGTGCGTCGTAAACAGAGAGCTGTTATCGAGTTCTTAACCGCAGAGAAGGAAACAGTTGGAAATATTCACAAACGTCTATAAAACGTTTACGGAGATGCTGTTGTTCATCGAAGCACAGTTGGACGCTGGTCTAAACGTGTGAGATCATCGGAGAGAGGGAGAGCCAGCCTCGATGATGAGCCACGCAGCTGAGCCACGCAGCGGTCGCCCGGCATCGGCTGTCACATCTCACACTGTGCAACGTGCTAACAGCATCATTTGATCAAATCGGCGCGTCGCATAGAAGGAGCTATCACTGGAGCTAGGAATTAGTGAAGGAAGTGTGAATACGATAATTCAGCAACTGGGATACTCAAAAGCAATGCTGGGCAACCGCACACCAAATGGGAGGTTCGCACCCGCACTTCCGCACCCGCACTTTAACCTCTACCGCACCCGCACTTCCGCACAACCGCACCCGCACCCGCACCCTATTTACATATATAAAGATTTATCGCAAGGAAATATATGTTTCCATTAATATATTAATACTTTTATATTAATATTTAATATAGTATATACTTTGAAGTTGTAACAAATGTGAAAAATACTTACTTATTTATGTATATGCACTTACATTTATCAATATCTCAATAACTTTACTACCATATTTAACGGGTGTGCGGACCAATCCGCACACTTCCGCACCCGCACCTCCGCACCTTTTTACCGAGGTGACCGCACACCGCACCTCCGCACACCATTTCGCACTTCCGCTCAGTGCGAATGTGCGGAGGTGCGGAAGGTGTGCGGAACTTGCCCAGCTCTGCTCAAAAGTGTGTTCACGGTTTGTTCCTCGCCAACTAACTGAAGATCACAAAGCCCAAAGAAAAGAAATTGCTTCTGAGTCGTTGGTTCGATACGAGACAGAAGGGGATGACTTCCTTTCACGAATTGTGACTGGGGATGCGACTTGGGTACGCCACTTTGAACCTGAAACAAAACGCCAATCCATGGAGTGGCATCACGCAGACTCCCCACGCAAGAAAAAGTACCCTACAGAGACTCCAGAGACGTATAAAGCGAGTTTGACCGGAGAGAAAACTGGAAGACGTCTTTCTTTTGCGCGATAACGCAACACCACACAACAGTTTGCAAAAAGAGAGGCCATCACAAAAATGCGCTTGACTGTGTTACCCAACTCTCCATACAGCCCAGATCTGGCACCTTCAGATTTCCATTTGTTTGGGCCAATGAAGGATGCTATTCGTGGAAGAAAGTTTCAGAGTGACGATGAGGTTGTTGAGGAGGTTAAGAGGTGGCTCCAGCGGAACCCAGCGGACTTTTAACAGCCGTACAAAAGGATGAAGACTATGTGGAAAATAAAAACTTGTAAAAAAGGTATGTAACTACTTGTGTACAAAATTCCTGGAACTTACAAGAAAACTTGGAAAGAAAAAAAGGTGGGGCAAAATATATTGAATAGCCCTCGTGTGTATATATATATATATATATATATATATATATATATATATATATATATAAAGGAAAAAGTTCGTGAAGTTTTTGCTTGTCAGCCATACCTATCATCATAGTAGGGTTTATTGCACATTGCCTTCGAAGTAGTTCCCTACAAAAATATTCTTCTATTTCCCATAACATTTAACAGAAGGAAACAGAAACCAGATTAATCCAAATTTTATTTCCTTGTAAAAAAAACAAAAAAAAAAGTGAAATACAAAATTTAAAAAAAAAACGTAAACCAAAAAAAGAAAATGAAAAACAAAAAGCGACCAAGAAACCCTTTAAACATATGAATTATTCAGAATTTCCAAAGAAAATAAATAAAAGTAGACGTGCGCAGTGTCTTCTTGTCCTTTTAATATAGTTATTTTGGCGTAAATCACGGGTTATCCGAATCTGCGGAAGCGATTTTGCGTAATATTTGCGTCTATGGACGAGAGTAAAGCCTCGCGAGGATGCAGTCAATATATTGGAAAAGTATTAAGAAGGTTCCAGGGCTCCGAGGATACATAAATATGGCGTTAAATGGTTCTCTCAGGTTTTTTTTTTTTTCCTAAATCAATGGACGACGAACGCAACGCCATTTTTTTTTTTTCAAACTCGCACGGATAAGATAAATTTTGTAGGAATGAAATTATACAGCGATTACGCAACAATAGAATATTTAAAATTACGTTTAATTATATTATTATTATTATTAATATCACTGGTAATGGATTTTATATGCTTTTATAACGAAATTATTAAGATTCCTCAAATTCAAAGTTTTATCTGAAATAATTTGTTTATTTTTTTTTAGGAAATATCCAAATACCCCCATTTAAAAAGTTTCACATTATTAATAATTAAAAAGTTTTAAATTATTAAAATAATTAAAAAGTTTCAAATTATTAAAACAATTAATAATAACTTTAATCGCGCAATTAAAGCCAAACTTAAAACCATTTCGCTTTTAAGTTATTTTTTAAAATGACTCATTCGACCGCTTCTTTTTATCATTTATTTTACAGCATTGGTCTAAGTGGCAGAGGATTAACAGTTAATCCTATTTCCGCTTCATTGCTTAACATGATTGCCTTTGAAGCCTCTTCGATGATCTTGGAAAATCTGCGATAATCTGCCCTCCCATAAACAATGTACGAGTATTCTCAAAAGAGTACAACTCAATTTAACTCGGGTCTCGCGAGAATAAGCCGCAATTAACTCCAGAAAATCGAGTTTTATTTCAGTTGAAATTAAGGAATTAAGCGTTATAACTGCGGGAGATGATATGAATAAGTAACGACCATTGAGTGCAATCGCTTTCAGCTCAGTGAAGGTGCATAATTTTATTGCGATACTATTCCATCGAAATAAATTCTCCCTTGTCACTATTCATTTCAACTTGGATTTAAAAGTCTTAAATAAGAATACATAAAGACGAAACGGAACGTATTTTGAATGGAATTTATTAGGATTCTGATTGATCGGAAAATAATCTCTCTCTCTCTCTCACTCTCTCTCTCTCTCTCTCTCTCTCTCTCTCCTCTCTCTCTCTCTCTCTCTCTCTCTCTCTCTCTCTCTCTCTCTCTCTCTCTCTCTCTCTCTCTCTCTCTCTCTCTCTCTCTCTCTCTCTCTCTCTCTCTCTCTCTCTCTCTCTCTCTCTCTCTCTCTCTTTCAGAAAGCCTTTGATAAGGTACCTCACCGCCGGCTAATGGCGAAAGTGCGCGCGGGGTATCGGTGGGGAAATAGGTAGGTGGATTGAAAACTGGCTGAGGAATAGGCGGCAGAGGGTGGTAATTAAAGGGGCTAGTTCGGGTTGGGCCTCGGTCACTAGTGGGGTTCCTCAGGGTTCGGTTTTGGGGCCACTGTTGTTTACCATTTACATAAATGATATCGACGGTGGCATCGTCAGTCGGATCGCCAAATTCGCTGATGACACCAAGCTTGGGGCCAATGTTGGGACGCCCGAAGCGATCGAGGAACTGCGTGCGGACCTAGGTAGGATAGGAGAGTGGTCCGAAAAATGGCAAATGCCGTTTAACTTGGGTAAATGCAAAGTGATGCACATTGGCTACGCCAATCCCAAGTCGGACTACTCGATGTTGGGCAGTAATATCGAGGTGACTGATTTAGAAAAGGACTTGGGTGTGCTAATTAGCAGCGACCTTAAGTTTACGAAACAGTGTGTAGAGGTGGAAAAGAAAGCCCAGAAAACTATTGGGTTATATCAGGAGGCAATTTCAGTTTCGGAACAAGGAGATTGTGCTCTCACTGTACAATTCCCTTGTTCGGCCGTACCTGGAGTATGCTGTGCAGTTCTGGTCGCCCACCCTCAGGAAAGATATTGAGAGGCTGGAGCGAGTGCAGGCGAGGGCCACAAAGTTGATCCCTTCCGTTAGGCATATGGGCTACAATCGACGGTTACGCGCCTGAACTTGTTTTCGCTTGAAACTCGGAGGCTGCGCGGTCAACTGATCGAGGTTTTCAAGCTCTTACGAGGGTTCAACGATGTCGATTTTAGAAGTATGTTTAGTTTAAATGATAACCCAACTCGCAACAATGGTTGGAAGTTGGATTTGAAACGGTTTAGGACTAGTGTGTGTGGGAATTACGTTACGTATAAGATCTGTGACACATGGAACAGGTTACCTTCGGAAGTTGTGAACAGTTCCTCTGTGGATCAGTTCAAGAAAAGGTTAGACCAAATTTTGCACACTCTTTGAGTGTGTAGAAAATTTTCCGTGGCACCCGTTGCCATTGGTACCTCCTCGGTATGGGCCGCAAGGCCTTTTGAGGTACTTCTTTTCCTTGTAACTCCTCCTTGTAACTCTCTCTCTCTCTCTCTCTCTCTCTCTTCTCTCTCTCTCTCTCTCTCTCTCTCTCTCTCTCTCTCTCTCTCTCTCTCTCTCTCTCTCTGCTCATAGAATAGACAAACTGAGCGCGTTTAAGGCTCCTGGGCCAGACCAGTTTCTCCCCAGTGTTTTGCGAGAAGTGCGCGACCAGGTGGCTCCCCACCTGGCTACAGTCTTCAACAAATCGTTGGTGATGGGCCAGGTGCCTGGTGACTGGAGGGAGGCCAACGTGACCCCTATCTTTAAGAAAGGGGATCACGAAAGTCCAGGGAACTATCGTCCTATTAGTCTCACTTCAGTTGTAGGTAAATTATTAGAAAGGATAATAGCTGATAGAATCGTTGACCATTTGGATTCCTACAAGCTGCTTGGGGACTCCCAACATGGGTTAGACGGCATAGGTCGTGTCTCACCAACTTGCTCGAGTTTTTCCACGTCATGTTGAGTGAGTACGATAACAGTAGGGCGATTGATATACTTTATCTCGACTTTCAGAAAGCCTTTGATAAGGTACCTCACCGCCGGCTAATGGCGAAAGTGCGCGCGCTGGGTATCGGTGGGGAAATAGGTAGGTGGATTGAAAACTGGCTGAGGAATAGGCGGCAGAGGGTGGTAATTAAAGGGGCTAGTTCGGGTTGGGCCTCGGTCAATAGTGGGGTTCCTCAGGGTTCCGTTTTGGGGCCACTGTTGTTTACCATTTACATAAATGATATCGACGTGTGGCATCGTCAGTCGGATCGCCAAATTCGCTGATGACACCAAGCTTGGGGCCAATGTTGGGACACCCGAAGCGATCGAGGAACTGCGTGCGGACCTAGGTAGGATAGGAGAGTGGTCCGAAAAATGGCAAATGCCGTTTAACTTGGGTAAATGCAAAGTGATGCACATTGGCTACGCCAATCCCAAGTCGGACTACTCGATGTTGGGCAGTAATATCGAGTTGACTGATTTAGAAAAGGACTTGGGTGTGCTAATTAGCAGCGACCTTAAGTTTACGAAACAGTGTGTAGAGGTGGAAAAGAAAGCCCAGAAACTATTGGGTTATATCAGGAGGCAATTTCAGTTTCGGAACAAGGAGATTGTGCTCTCACTGTACAATTCCCTTGTTCGGCCGTACCTGGAGTATGCTGTGCAGTTCTGGTCGCCCACCCTCAGGAAAGATATTGAGAGGCTGGAGCGAGTGCAGGCGAGGGCCACAAAGTTAATCCCTTCGGTTAGGCATATGGGCTACAATCGACGGTTACGCGCCCTGAACTTGTTTTCGCTTGAAACTCGGAGGCTGCGCGGTCAACTGATCGAGGTTTTCAAGCTCTTACGAGGGTTCAACGATGTCGATTTTAGAAGTATGTTTAGTTTAAATGATAACCCAACTCGCAACAATGGTTGGAAGTTGGATTTGAAACGGTTTAGGACTAGGTGTGTGGGAATTACTTTACGTATAAGATCTGTGACACATGGAACAGGTTACCTTCGGAAGTTGTGAACAGTTCCTCTGTGGATCAGTTCAAGAAAAGGTTAGACCAAATTTTGCACACTCTTTGAGTGTGTAGAAAATTTTCCGTGGCACCCGTTGCCATTGGTACCTCCTCGGTATGGGCCACAAGGCCTTTTGAGGTACTTCTTTTCCTTGTAACTCCTTGTAACTCTCTCTCTCTCTCTGGCCTGGATAGTGTTCCATGTACCGCGAAAGTCGTTGCCGATACAACAGACAAACATACAACAGACAAACTAAGAGCGTTTAAGGTTTAAGGCTCCCGGGCCAGACCAGTTTCTCCCCAGTGTTGCGGGAGGTGCGCGACCAGGTGGCTCCCCACCTGGCTACAGTTTTCAACAAATCGTTGGAGACGGGCCAGGTGCCTGGTGACTGCAGGGAAGCCAACGTGACCCCTATCTTTAAGAAAAGGGATCACGAAAGTCCAGGGAACTATCGTCCCATTAGTCTCACTTCAGTTGTAGGTAAATTATTAGAGGATATAATAGCGGATAGGATCCTTGACCATTTGGATTCCTGTGACACGTGGAACAGGTTACCTTCAGAAGTTGTGAACAGTTCCTCTGTGGATCACTTCAAGAAAAAGTTAGACCAAATCTTGCACACTATTTGAGGGTGTAGAAAATTTTCCCTGGCACCCATTGCCATTGGTACCTCCTCGGTATGGGCCGCAAGCCCTTTTGAGGTACTTCTTTTCCTTGTAACTCTCTCTCTCTCTCTCTCTCTCTCTCTCTCTCTCTCTCTCTCTCTCTCCGACGCGGACATCGCGAATGTGCTGAATGAGTACTTTGCAGGAGTGTTCACTAGTGAGGACACCCGCGTCATCCACGAGCCAGGCGTCAGGCACGACGGTGCTGGTCTGGATCGTGTTCGGTGTACCGCGACAGGCATTGCCGATACAATAGACAAACTGAGCGCGTTTAAGGCTCCTGAGCCAGACCAGTTCCTCCCCAGAGTCTTGTGGGTCATTCAAAAACCACGTGGTCCTTTTTCGGGTGGTTTTCAAACCCGTTCCCCCCCTTTGTGGTTATTTGTGGCCAATGACTTAAACCTCCCTCCAAAACCAAGTGGTCTTCTGATGTCACCCCACCCCTTCTTAATCTAATGTAAATTAAAATGCAAAATAAAATAAAGCAAATTAAAAATAATCAAATTAAATGTATTGCGAATTTGTGTTTCATGAACGTTAAAGACTCAATCTTCTAGAATTTATGAAATATATATATATATATATATATATATATATATATATATATATATATAATATAAAGAGGATATTTTAATGTTTAGTATTGGCCACGTGGTTAAACGTCAAGACCCCCCATGTGACCCTTGGTGGTAAAATAAGGAACCCCC
Source organism: Bathynomus jamesi (assembly GCA_023014485.1). Taxonomy (NCBI): domain Eukaryota; kingdom Metazoa; phylum Arthropoda; class Malacostraca; order Isopoda; family Cirolanidae; genus Bathynomus; species Bathynomus jamesi. Next base: position 462,784 of record JAJOZX010002503.1, read on the forward strand.
TCTCCCCTTTAAGGACCACGTGGTTTTTCTATGGCCCCTTGCGGGAAGTGCGCGACCAGGTGGCTCCTCACCTAGTTATAGTCTTCAATAAATCGTTGGAGACGGGCCAGGTGCCTGGTGACTGGAGGGAAGCCAACGTGACCCCTATCTTTAAGAAAGGGGATCACGAAAGTCCAAGGAACTACCGTCCCATTAGTCTCACTTCTGTTGCAGGTAAATTATTAGAGGGGATAATAGCGGATAGGATCGCTGACCATTTGGATTCCTACAAGTTGCTTGGGGACTCCCAACATGGGTTTAGACGGCATAGGTCGTGTCTCACCAACCTGCTCGAGTACTTTCACGTCATGTGGAGTGAGTACGATAAGAGTAGGACAATTGATATACTTTATCTCGACTTTCAGAAAGCCTTTGATAACGTATCTCACCGCCGGCTAATGGCCAAAGTCTGCGCGCTGGGTATCGGTAGGGAAGTAGGTAGCCTGATTGGAAACTGGCTGAAGAATAGGCGGCAGAGGGTTGTAATTAAAGGGACTAGTTCGGGTTGGGCCTCGGTCACTAGCGGGGTTCCTCAGGGTTCCGTTTTGGGACCGCTGTTGTTTATCATTTACATAAATGATATCGACGGTGGCATCGTCATTCGGATCGCCAAATTCGCTGATGACACCAAGCTTGGGGCCAATGTTGGGACGCCCGAAGCAATCGAGCAACTGCGTGCGGACCTAGATAGGATAGGAGAGTGGTCCGAAAAATAAATGCCGTTTAACGTGGGTAAATGCAAGGTCATACACATTGGCTACGCCAATCGCAAGTCGGACTACTCGATGTTGGGGAGTAATATTGAGGCCACTGATTTGGAAAAGGATTTGGGTGTGCTAATTAGCAACGACCTTAAGTTTACCAACCAGTGCGTAGAAGTGGAAAAGAAAGCCCAGAAGCTGTTGGGTTATATCAGGAGTCAATTTCGATTTCGGAACAAGGAGATTGTGCTCTCTCTGTACAATTCCCTGGTTCGGCCGCACTTGGTGTATGCTGTGCGGTTCTGGTCGCCCACCCTCAGTAAAGATATTGAGAGGCTGGAGCGAGTCCAGGCGAGGGCCATAAAGTTAATCCCTCCGTTAGGCATATGGGCTACAATCGACACTTACACACCCTAAATTTGTTTTCGCTGGAAACTCGGAGGCGGCGCGGTCAACTCATCGAGGTTTTCAAGCTCTTACATGGGTTCGACGATGTCGATTTTAGAAGCATGTTTAGTTTAAATGATAACTCAACTCGCAACAATGGTTGGAAGTTGGATTTAAAACGGTTCACCACTAGTGTGTGTGAAATTTACTTTACCTATAAGATCTGTGACACGTGGAACAGGTTACCTTCAGAAGTTGTGAACAGTTCCTCTGTGGGTCAGTTCAAGAAAAGGTTAGACCGAATCTTGCTCACTACATGAGGGTGTAGGAACTTTTCCCTGGCACCCGTTGCCATTGGTACCTCCTCGGTATGGGCCGCAAGGCCTTTTGAGGTACTTCTCTCTCTCTCTCTCTCTCTCTCTCTCTCTCTCTCTCCTCTCTCTTCTTCTCTCTCTCTCTCTCTCTCTTTCTCTCTCTCTCTTTCTCTCTCTCTCTCTCTCTCTCTCTCTCTCTCTCTCTCTCTCTCTCTCTCTCTCTCATTTCTGACTGCGGATGTTATGCGGATATTACCTCTAATAAATTATGCAATTTACAATTAAATTAGCTTATAAAGTAGCTTATAAGGCCCAGTCATGCACATTTCATGTAAAGTATTAATTACACAGCTCAACAAAAAAAAAATTTTGTTTCGTTGCCAAGGAAATTCGTACGAATTTAGGGTATTTTGGGGTTGCTGAATTCCAAAATGAAAGTAGTTTTTCCGAGTTGGCTCTAGTTCTTGAGATAATGAATACCCTCAATTAATAGGAAACGTAACCATAACGCGTGCATATGGGAAACTACCGGAACATTCTAGATGGTGAGACACGCGAATATTCTTAGTGTTTACTCCGCGATCATTCTAGAATATTCCCCCTCCGTATATAAGTCATCGGCCACCCAACCAGTAGTCAGTTGACAGTTGGCAGTGGAGCGGTACGTGTTGTCTGTTGTTTTTTCGTGTTTCTCGTCCGTGTAATGTATTTGTATACATGTACTTAGTGTACATAAGTCAATATGAAATGAACTTATAATTTTATTGTTTTCTTTTTTCAGAGAAATATGAGTTCTTCACGAAGAGGCTGCTTAAACAATCCTAATGTATTCTGCTACATTTGCGGCGAATACACTCTGCAAAAACAAAGAAAAAACATCACAGACTTTGTAAAGCAAGCTTATCTTGCGTATTTTGGCGTGGCGCTTGGAAACCAAGACAAGTCATGGGCTCCCCATAAGGTTTGCAAAATCTGTGTAGAATGCTTACGACAGTGGAAAAATCGAGAAAGGAAAAGTTTAAACTTCGGTGTGCCTATGGTGTGGCGAGAGCCGAAAAACCACCACGACGATTGTTATTTCTGTGTGGTTAATGTGAAAGGTTTCAATCGATACAAGAAACTCAAGTGGGATTATCCCAATTTGGAATCAGCAAGGCGACCTGTGTCACACAGCGAAGACGTTCCCATACCAGTGTTTACCACACTGCCCGACCTTCCGTTGTCAGAATTTGAAGAAATTCAGGACTTAGGTGGTAGTATTGGAAGTGACTATGAAGGAAGCATTTCAACACCTCAGCAGTTCTCCCAAGACGAACTCAATGATCTGATACGGGACCTCAGTCTGTCAAAGCAAGCATCTGAACTTTTAGCATCCAGACTAAAAGAAAAGAACTGTCTACAGCCAGAAGCTAAAATAACAAGTTATCGGACAAGAGAGGCGGGACTTCTTCCTTACTTCAGCCAAGATGAAGAACTTGTATACTGCAATAACATCCCTGGACTTGTTCTTCAAATAGGACTGGAATATCGACCAGGAGATTGGCGGCTTTTTATAGACAGCTCCAGTAGAAGCTTGAAATGTGTTTTATTGCACAATGGTAACCGATATGCATCTCTTCCAATTGCTCACTCAACAAAACTTAAAGAAGAATATGAAAATATCAAAATGGTCCTGCAGAAACTCTGCTATCATGAGCACCAGATGCCTATTTGTGTTGATCTAAAGATGGTAAACTTCTTGCTTGGGCAGCAAAGTGGATATACGAAGTACCCTTGTTTCATCTGTTTATGGGATAGTAGGGCAAGGCAAGATCATTGGAAAAAAGTGACATGGCCTTCAAGAGAAAACATGACTGTAGGTGCAGCGAACATCATTAACGAGCCTTTGGTTGACAGGGAAAAAATCATCCTCCCACCACTTCATATCAAGCTGGGACTAATGAAAGAATTTGTTAAGGCCTTGGACAAAGATGGCGATTGCTTCAAATACATTTGTAGATCGTTCCCTGGACTAAGTATGGAAAAACTAAAAGCTGGAATCTTTGATGGCCCTCAAATCCGTACACTTATCAAGGATTCTAATTTCACAAAATTTATGAATGGTGTTGAAGCTTCTGCCGGGTGCAGTTATGTCTCAGTTGTCAAGAACTTCTTGGGTAACCACAAAGCAGACAATTATGAAGAACTGGTGCAAAACATGCTCACAAACTTTGAAAAGTTGGGTACTAATATGAGCATAAAGGTACACTTTCTCCATAGCCACTTACACAGATTTCCGGATAATCTTGGTGATTTTAGCGAGGAACAAGGGGAGAGGTTTCATCAAGATATCAAGGTGATGGAGGAAAGGTATCAAGGCAGATGGGACAGACACATGATGGCAGACTATTGCTGGAACCTCCAACGTGATTGTCCTGATAACCCACGTAAAATAGAATCGTACAAACAGAGATTTACTATACATTAATTGTAATTATGCGAATCAGCTTACTGTGTTTATCTGTTATTATACCGAATAAAATGTCACTATGTATTTCATGTGTTTACTTTTGTATGATTTGAGACAATTTCAATGCAATTTGTAAGTAGGCTCCGCCTGAACATTAAATTTTTTGCATTTTTACGTGTTTCAATGGGGTACCAATTATCTCATAAATTAGAGCCAATCTAGCAAAACCGATGTCATATTCGGAATCAGCACCACAAAGTTACCCCAAAATCACTCTAATATGATTGGCAATAAAATGAGTGTTGACCAGTGTTATTAATGAACAAACAAATATATAAACCTGAAAAAAAAATACCAGGTAACACAGAAAATTGAATGAAACTTGTTTCATTGAATTTTCTGTGGCTGAAACTCTTGAGAAAGTTATTATTTTTATCATAATGAAAACATTAATATTAATTTTAACTCTTATGCATTGCCTGCCATAATAGTAATATCACGAAATTTGAAAAATTGTCATATATTCATAATTCTATATTATATTGATGGATTAACTAAATATCCACATCCGCATCAGCGGATATTGAAATTAAAAATCCGCATCCGCAGATGTTGAAAAACTGACATCCGGTGCACCACTAGGTGACATAAGAAAATTACAAAACCACACCGAAACATTATTCCAGTGGGCAGAAGACAACAATATGAATTCAACAAGAAAAATTTCAACTTCTAAGATATGGAAATAATAAGGAGCTGCAGAATAAAAGATACAAATCTCTGCAAAACCAACAAATAACACCAAATCTACAAGTCCAGGATCTGGGAGTAATAATGTCGTCGGATACAGAATTCAGAGAGCACTACAACATCAAAATTACAACGGCTGGAAAAATAATGGAAATTATCTGGAGTAGCTTCCGCAGCAGAAAAGCAAACATCATGCTCAAATTATGGAAGAGTCTAGTCCTACCAATAATTGAGTATTGCTCAGTACTCACAAGCCCACACAGAAAAAGAGACGTTGCGAGCATTGAAGCTATACAAAGGACTTTTACGTCTAAGATAGAGGAAACGGAAGGTGAAGACTACTGGTCTCGACTACAATCCCTGGAACTCTACTCTCTCGAAAGAAGGCGCGAGCGGTACATAATAATATACATATAGAAAATACTTGAGGGCTCTGTCCCTAACGTTAGAAATGAAATAGAAACAAACTGGAATGAGAGAAGAGGCAGATTTTGTACGGTCCCAGCTGCGGTAGGACAAGGGGCCATGAAAACGAGGATGGAAAATACCCTCAGAATACGAGGCCCAAACCTTTTCAATGTCCTACCAAGAGAAGTAAGGAATCTTCAGCACACCGACCTGAATAACTCCAAGGACCAGCTGGACAGATTCCTGTGCAAAGTCCCTGACCAGCTATTTGTAGCCGGTTACGAGGGCAGGAGGAGATCAGACAGCAATTCCCTCCTCCACCAAATCCCGCAAATGAGGCGGGATGCTGCAGAGGGGTTGACCGCAGGTCGATCCTGAACCGTCGTTCGAACCCACACAAAGTGACACAAAGAAAGTATATATAAGATTAATTTTCACAATTAAACACATGAAATTAATAACCGTTACACACCCACAGGGAGGCGTTGTAAATTACGCGAAAAGTCTCGAAATCGCTTTTTATTTTCCCTGTGGGTTTGTATCATATATATATATATATATATATATATATATATATATATATAATAATATATATATATTGAAAGTAAAAAGTTTATTGGCAGAAAACCCGTGTGTGTGGGTGTGTGTGTGTGTGTGTGTTACTTAATTTGTTGGATAGATAGATAAACGTGCACCAAGTGGAAATGTTGTGTAACGTTTTAAAGACAGGAAGTCAGCTAAGAATAAGTGAAATCGTCTGGCGTGAACCAGAGTAAAATAAGAGTGATAAAGTAGCAGATACAGGAAAAAGGGTGCGCTGTTCATTCATCCAATTACCAATAAATTATTTATTTATTTTACCTTTGGTAACGTTTGGTTAGCTTCCGCCCGAATTGTTCATTCTGACGAAGGTCAAGCTTATCACTACACCTTAGAACTACAGTTTAACGTGGAATCCGAACCACGCCCAACCAGCAGCCCAGCATCTTAACCACTATGCACCCCGGTACCGACTGCATTTATCTACCAACCAATTTCTTTATTGCGTGGCTGCCGTCACCGGATCTCGATCCCGGGGCCAATGGATTCGTAATCAGCGACGCTAACCACTACACCACCGATACGGAATTTATATATATTTATTTTAGTAGTATAGTAGAGCAAGTGAGGTATTTTTCGTTATTTATAGTGAGGTAATAATTGGGGAGTTAGTTGAAGTTAGTTACTTAGAATGAGAGAGTTGGGGTTCAAAGGGGCTGCTGAGGGCAATAAGAAATTAAAATAAAGGTAATTAATTCTATATTTAAAATCTTAAAATTATTCAAATTATTTCATTATCTAATTTAACTTATTTATACTTTACTATATATATATATATATATATATATATATATATATATATATATATATATATATGAGAGAGAGAGAGAGATCAGACCCAATATCGAAGGGGAGAAAGAGGGGGAGCGTTTTTAATGAAAAAAAAAAAATGACGCCAAAATTTTGACAGACGAATATTGATTTGATATCATAAAACCGCACCAATTCCGAAATAGGGGAATTTCATTTAAAAAATGTTTGATAACATTAATTGCGAGTCTAATATATTAAAAACTGTCGTATTGTTTATATTTTAATAATAAAAATAATAATAATAATAATAATAATAAATGCGGTTGTGTGTATATATTTTTTGAAAAATAATTTACATGTGCATTCGCCATAGGATCATATGATAATTTTCCACACAATAAATGATTTGATCAAAGAGTGACACTTTTCCCGAGTTTATCCTTGTCCTCTATTAGTGAGAAGGAGTAACATAGTTCACAATTAAAGACAGTTAACCCACTTTTAAAAACAAGGATGTTAACCAGAGCTGAGAAGAATTTATGATTTATATTAATTTTCAAGTTTCAACTCTTAAAAAAAGGTTGGACATCGACACGGCTCAGCCACTGTTAACTGGCATTCATATTTTCATATTTTAGTAATAAAATTCATAAAACCACACATACACACACACACACACACACATATATATATATATTATATATATATATATATATATATACACAAGAGTATATACTGAGGATAACCTATATAGAAACACTTCATCCGCGAGAGGGCGCTTCTGTTATGGCGTCCCGTGACGTCATTTTGAATTTATGCAAAAGTAACCTAACAGTTAAAAAACATATCGGCCACGCGAGGGCGCTTCTTTTATTGATACTCGGTGACGTCGTTTGTAAGTTATGATCCATGTAAATGCTAAAATGAAGAAGATAATGTAATTTATCGGACGATTTCGCAGGAAATTTTATGACACACTCAAAATATAAAGTGAAAGGAAATGAGTTTGGTTAATCGTGCATTTCAATATTTTTCCACTTAAAATAAATGAGGACAGACGTACGTGTACCTCTAATGTTTGTGTGTATATATATATATATATATATATATATATATATATATATATATATAATATATTATATTTGGATAAAAACGTTAAGCACTAAAAAAAATATCTATTCAAATATATCAGGTTGTAACATAAATTCTGCTCGATTAGAAAACGGACGATAGATATATAATAGAATCGGTCGGGTACGATTTGGCGCCGCCGTTTGGGCGCGGAGCCGGTTTGGCGCCGCCGTTAATTAGTATTAAGTATTAAATAGTAATACTTGGTTATTAACCTGAAGTGCTGTCTGTCTTTTCAGATAAGTTGTGTTGTTGCCCTTAATAGCATAAATGTCTGAAAATATATCAAGTAAGAAAGGGAAACAGAAGTTTTCACATAATGGATATTTGTATGTGTTTGATAAATGTAGCAAGCGCGACCCTTCGTTATTTTTTTGGCGGTGCGAGCAAAAGAGTCAGTGCAAAGGACGAATACATACAAAAAACAATGTAAGGTGTACATATAATATGGGTACTTTTCCGTTATCTGCCCCCTTGACGATTGGTTAGGTTCAATCATGATATATTCGTTAAAACTAACGAAAATATCACGACTTATATATAATATGGGTACTTTTCCGTTATCTGCCCCCTTGACGATTGGTTAGGTTCAGTCATGATATTTTCGTTAAAACTAACGAAAATATCACGACTTAACCTAACCAATCGTCAAGGGCGTACAGTTGACCTAACCGGGCAGTGACGATTGGTTAGGTTAAGTCGCGATATTTTTGTTAGTTTTAACGAAAATATCATGACTGAACCTAACCAATCGTCAAGGGGGCAGATAAAAATATTGTAATGATGGCGGCGCCCAAACGGCTCAGCGCCCAAACGGCGGCGCCAAATCGCCCCATTTCGGTGGCGGCCATACGGCGGCGCCAAAACGGCTCAGCGCCCAAACGGCGGCGCCAAATCGTCCCATTTCGAATAGAATAACCTCAAGATAATGTGAAATAGTTTTAGAAATGTTGCAAAATACATGCGGCGACAGGTTCGCACAGGTTTTATCACGATACAGAATGATACAGAATGACTTAGGCTAGTGTAGGCTTAGGCTAATGAATATTTTCTCCGCATGATTTGTCACAAGCGAATCTTCAACATCGAATCGATATTTGCACATCACTGCATTCTCGGCAACTGCAGGCACCGTTTTTGAATCGGATCGTCACTGGGGATGAAAAGGGTCCTCTATAACAATATTAAGCGTCGACATCAGTGGCTTAGCCGTGAAACAAAGCCTGAACCTCAGCCAAAGAATGGACCCCATCCAAAGAAAATTTTGCTATGCGTTTGATGGGATATGCAAGGAATTATTCATTTTGAGCTTCTGCCAGATAACCAAACAATCACAGATGAAGTCTACTGCCAAGTGCCAACAACTTCAACGATTGAAGATGGTATTACAAGAAAAACGTGCCGCATTAATTAATCGCAGAGGTGTTCTATTCCACCAGGATAACGCGCGCCCTCACACTGCTCGAATCACCACTGCCCAATTGGAGGCATTTGGTTGGGAAAAAATGCCTCATCCACCTTATTCTCCGGACATCGCACCTTCAGACTACCATTTATTCAGAAGTCTGCAACACTACCTAGATGGACAAAAGTTGCAATCCAGGGAAGCTATCGTAAACGAAGTGATCGTTTTTTAACTCGAAACCAAGGGATTTCTTCGAACGTGGCATAAAAAAACTTTTCTACAGGTGGAAGGAGGTTATAGAAAAAGAAGGGAATTATATTGATGATTAATTTGTCATTATGACATTTAATATTTGTTGTGAATAAACTAAAAATTCGAGCAAATTTGTCCTTATAAGTCATTTAATTTTTGTTCTGAATGAACTAAAAAATCGAGCAGAATATATGTTACAACCTTACAGTATATATTGAATACTATATATATTCAAATCGTGTTTTAAGTCCATGACAAATAGGTAATAAATTCTATTACTTCCTCCTTCACGCCACTCCATTTCGAAGCGAGATAACCAGATAACGGACTTAACCTAACCTACTTTTAACTCGGTTAATTTAACCAACACTCTAACGTAACCTAAACCATGCGAGACCGAAGTGAAAGTTGGATGTTGATAACAGAAAATGGGAAGAAGCCAGAACTTCTGGAAGTAGAGTGGGTGTGTACAAAACTAAATTCTGTTACAAAAAAAAAAATTAAAAATGATACAGCCTCCCATACGTTAATTTAACTTTCATTTAATTTGACTTTTAATGAAGAAACTGGAAAAATATTCCTTCATCAAATTTTCACTTTCATCATTTGTAATTTTTTTTTTTTTTTTGTACATTAATTTTGTCTCAACACCAAAATTATTCGTGCAAAAATGTTTGATTTTTTACTGTGGAAATATTTTACAGTGTAGTTTAATTAATTTTTTAATTGATATAGAATTCATCAGTCGTTCTTAATAAAATTTTAACATTTTTAATATTTTACTCGAATGACACATTTATAATTTTTTCTTTTCTTTTATTTTTTAATTAAAAAAATTTAATTACATACGTTGAAGTAAATTAAAATAATATTTTACTTCTGTCGGTAGAGTGCATTAATATTTTAATTAATATATTAATTCAATTATTATAGTCAGTAGTGATGTAGCGGATGTCATTTTTTTCACATCCGCGGATGCGGATGCGGATGTTTGATTTCAACATCCGCGGATGCGGATGTCTACATTTTCGTTATTTTTAGGATATATTCGAGATTTGTTGTGTTTAACGTATATAATAAGTTATTATATAGAGAGAGCTGTAGCTATAATGTAGTATAATTGATTGATTGTACAATAATTGCTGTACTTTTCTCTGAACATATAAAATAATATCAAGCATCTAACTAATATAGAAATCAATTAGTGAATTCGTCTGCAAATAAATTCGTTATATTTTGTTGAGTTTCAGCCACAATTAGAAACCATAATTGTGTTACCAGGATGCGGGACGTGAACCCAACTCAAATGCACCCCACCGACCTCTTTCCCCAACCTCCACCCTTATAGAGAGAGATCTTTAATTAGCTTGATAACTATTTATATTAAGTTTAAAGTTTTATTCGGCATATTTATAAATGAGTAATTAAAATAAAGTAAACTAAGATGTTCATCGTTTAATGTTCAAACTTAATTATAGGAAGGTTATGCTTAAGGAAGATTAATTTTTCTGCCTTTTCTGCTGCCAGTCTGTTTCTCTTTTCATCATATATTAATCCAGCACTGCTAAATAATCTCACGCTTGGTACGTTTGTTGGAGGACAGGCTAAATGTTTCCTTGCAAGTTTACTCAAGTATGGATAGATATTCTGCGTATTTTTCCACCAACTAATAGGATTGTCACATGCAGCCAGGCGTTTTTCTTGGTGATAGCTCTCGATCATTTTTACTACATCTTTTGACATCGCGTAGGTCTCGTCATTGCTGCTTGACTCAAGAAACTGAGAGACAGATTCTGTGATAGATTTGCTTGTTGAAGGTGTTGGTTCTGTCACTGAAACTTTTATTCTTTTGGTGGGTGGCGAAGCGACAGATTCAAGAGATTGAAGCTCTTCAACTGCTTTGCCAAGTGATGATTTAACTCGTTCTAATGTACTAGGTGAAAATAACTTAGCTTTGTAACGTGGATCTAAGTAGGTTGCAAGAGAGTAACTTCATACAAGAACAGCCTCTCGTCTTGTCGCTTGCATCACTTTTGCGCACAATGAACTAGTTCTATTAATATAGTAGAATTTGATAATTTCCGCTTATTAATGACATTTTATCTCAACGGTCCACATCCGCACGACATCCGCAGTCCAAAGTGCGGATGCGGGTGCGGACGCGGATGCGAGAAAATGTGCGGATGTTCCGCGGATGCGGATGCGGATGTGACCTACATCACTATTATAGTGTATACGTGTATACTACGGCATAGTTCTGATTAATCAGCTAATCATTGTTTCGAATTTAATCATTAATTAATCAAAAAATCTTTTTAGAAAATGATGGGAAATGATTAATTTTCCTCAATTTCAGCATCATTTTACCTTAAATTTTGTAATGTATCAATTGAATTTGGCACCTTTTTGCACGTATAAACTGTCTAATCTGCCCATGCCTGATTTCTTGAACTAAAGCAAACTAAATATTTGAGCAAAATGTTTTCTTCGGTCTTATCTCACGCAACAGAAACAATAAAGCTCTTTCTTACTCTTTTCGGAAGTATTTAATTGTTAATCATTTTTAATCAGTCAATCATTGATTAATTAGAAAATTTCATCATCATCACTCATCACTTTTTCCTAAAAATTATTAATTAACCATGCCCTAGTGTATAGAGTAAATGCATAAATTAAATATTAACTACCTCTTACAACTTTACATGTGTATATATGAAAATGAAATGAAAAGGTTTATTGGCGGACTATAGTCCATAGGACAAATATTATTAATACAATGACAGTTCATATACTAACGATAGAAATATATACAGTTGATTAGAAATAATACAGTAATGACGAGGTTAAATGGAGCTACAGACAGACGTTTACGTACCAAGAATTCCATAGCTTAGAGGATAAATGGCAGGACTCATGGATAGCTTGGATAATCAGGTTGGTTGAATTTTTAATTCTTTGCATCAGACTGTATTGAACACGTCTTGCCGGGAAGCTCGGGACATTGCGGGTAGCAAACATTTCCGAAGCT